>BRZM01001414.1:0-33956 GCA_033238685.1 Lates japonicus
AAAAAAAAACATGTACAGTAACAATGTTTGCATGCACACAAATATATAGCACACAAATAGATATAGATATGATGATATGATATACAAATCATGGTAGATGAACTGCAGTTAAGCTGTGTGATTTTCTGTGTGGTTTTCTTTACTAGAGTGAAAGATTTGTCCAACCATAACCATAAAACCTTTACTATAACATGTAGGATTATGTCCTCTTATATTTCCCTGCAATTCTACTCTAACTATCAGCCTGAAATTGGAGTGGATATATTGGTGTGACATCTGACAAGTCACAACATGTGGTCAGTTTACTGAGTACAGTTCTGTGTGTTTACAACTACGTTCAGCCTTCAAGCATTTTGGACCTCACTCTCTGTACAGGAAATCACAGCTTTGAAAACCAATAACTGTAACAATCACTGGTTTATGATTAGTTGATTGGAATATTCAAAGTATGAAAAAGATTAAGATCAGATTATTGTGTAGACTTAAGATTTTTTTTGTACAGCAAATTAGAATTATTGTTTTATACAAAAAAATATCTGCTTTAGATATTTGCATTAGATTTGAATATCAGCCATTTCATAATACACATTTGTATGGTGCTGCTACAACAATATAACTATTCAGCAAATAAAATAATACAGAAAATTAAATGAACTACACATTAAGTCATACCTCTGCAGCACTAGTTCTGACTGACATTGTGAGGGTGAGATAAGAAGATCAGAGCAGTAAAAATGTCCTTGACAGAGCTCTGGCCTGGCTGTAGTTAACAGATCAACCAGCACCATCTGTGACAACCATAGAAGCAATTATCCCATATCACATCCTTGCTGACCATCTATATTAAAACCTGCTCACAACACCTGAGATTAACCCACACTCGCACCTCTCCTGCCATAATCTTGCCTGTCTGCCAGCCCTCGTTGTTCTCCTGCGTGGCTGAGCCAATAGCGTGGGGGCTGGTTCAGGGTCAGCCTGCACCTTGTTCTACGTGTTCAGCTGTGCTGCTGCTGCCACTGGCCTGGTCCACAATCAGAGCTATGGCTGTCATAAAATGTCCTATAGCTGAAAATGACTATAAGCCATGCTATTATAGGCAGAGATAGAGAGAGGGAAGGGGGGCTTTGGCTGTAAAAGAAGCATCATGGACTTGCCCCTCAAACGGCATCTGAAGGTCAGTAGCCGGCTGCGGTGCTCCAGCTGTGCTCTGACACTATGTCAGAAACTGCCAGTCGTCTTTGTTTTGCTTTCCTCATTTATGCTTATCCTATAGTGCTCTCCAACAACTGCACTTGGAGGGAGTTTTCTTTGCTATGTAAATGTGGTTTATATTTGTCATAGTGGTTATTTTCTTTGACCCTGATGCCAGTTATTCACCCTATGAGGTGCGTAAAGCATTCACTCAACAAACCATCGGTAGATTAGTCCCCAATTAGATGGCAAGACAGAACACCTGCAGAACTGTGGTATTTGAAGGCAAAGGCAAAGAGCAGTAAATTTGAGATTTTGCTTTAGAAGAGCTGTACCAAGCAGAGGCACTTGAAATAAATCTATATATCATTACTTTATCTTTAGAACATTTCAAAGGCATGTTTTCATGTCTTTCAGCACACTGCAAAGTCTTTGAGCTAGAGAGGTTTTCATTCCTCTCCAAGCACAGCACAATCCTCACTGTCTTACTGATGGAAAGATCAGTGCGTGCATGGCCGCTCTCTGTGTGCTGTGTCTTCAGCCTAGAAAATGAACAGACCTTCAAAGTGCAGAGGGCCACATCGACCGTGTGCACACTTGTGATGATGTCAAAATGAAAGGTAGAGAAATGGCACTGACAAAGAGCAGAGCTACCATGGCTCAATGCAAATCAAAGGTAAATGGGGAGATGGAACTGAGTCCAACCTCATGCACACGGCTTGATTGATTGATTGTGTGAAATGTTTGTCGCTCGCTGCTGGACAATGCTCAAGGCCAGCACCCTCCTTGTCCTCTGTCCTTGTGCTCCTAGCTACAGCCTGTGAAAGGTACATTGAGTTGAGCTTACTATATAATAGAGCCTTGTACTGGAAAGGGAGACATCATACTCCTTCCACAAAAAGAACATGGTATGCCACTTTGTTTTGTTACAACAAGCAGGCTCCCATGTGAGTCTGGGAAACTTAGTCTGAATGACTCAAATATGAGTGATGCAATTTAAAAGCTCCCTGTCTCTCAGTGAATGTTCTCCTTTTTGCAGGGGCCATTAAGCTATCAAAGATGTGGCCTGTGAAGAAATGAAACATTGTCCAGAGCTGGAGAATTCCTCTGAGCTGGGGGAGGATAGGGAGAGAAAGTGGTGGTGTATGTGTGTGTGTGTGGTGGGGGGGTTGAGGTGGTTTGGAGGTAGAGGAGAGGGGAGACGATGATGATGGACAGACACGGGGGAGCCGCCCCAGTATCAAAGCAGCAGGAATGTCGAGCGGGCTGGTAGGACCTGGAACGCTCTTCTAACCCTCTGATCTGATGTGATGTGTGAAGTGGAGGGGTGAGTCAGGGCTTAGCAGTGCACACAGCAACCGAGAGACAGAGCAGGGCCACAGACATACAGCTGGTTACCAGACTTGAACCAGCATTAGACCAGAAGAAGAAGGAAAAAAAAAAGGTTGCTTTGCTACGTGGATGTGTTTTGTTACATGAGCATTTGTTATGCTTTGATGAATGCCCTCTTTTTTGTGTTTTTGCAAAAAAAAGCACAATACGCCTCAGAACGTCAATAAATCTTTTAACCTTATGGTACCTCCAGCAAAATCCAAATCCCATATCTATTTAGCCAGAAAAAACACCCGTTGGTCAATGATATTTTCTATTTAACCTGGTGTGATGATCTATGGTCGCTTCCCTCTGTGTCTCACTGGTGTTTGGTGGTTAATATGTATGGAGAAATCAGAGCTCCGCTGCTTAATTGACCGGGGCACCTCTCCATCGCTGCTTAGGGTCCACGGGCTTGGCTGGAGACTCTGTGCCTACACACCGTTTTATTTCCCACTAATAGACAAAGCCAGCTCTCTCCCCAAGTGTTCAATCTCAACGAGAGAGATACATGCAGAGTGTATGTCTCTGACCTGACTCATATCCCTGTGAGCACATGGACAGAGACAGACAGAAGAATCTGATGCTGTCTGTGGTCAGCTCGTACAGGGTACCTAGGCTCTTACAGTATCAGTCCAATTATTTATGCATCGCCTACTTAGAATCCATTTGCTTTTTCTTAATGCCCCAACTATTCCCTGATGCTTTGTTCTTTACTCTAGTACAAAATCTCTCATCTCCCTTTCTCTCTCCCCTCTAGGTCTCAGGCTGAGTGGCTCTCAGCCTCTCTCTCCCACCTCCCTACTGAACATATGGCTGCTTCTCTCCACTGGCTGCCGGGTCATTAATGCCCAATTTTGGCTGTTTCTCTTGTTTTGTTTGTTTTTTCTTATCTGGAACAAAGGAGAAACATTCAATAGTTATTGATTTGGAACATACAACTTTTGCTGAGTCCCATTTAATCACAAAAGCTGATTTATTGTAGGCCCTCTGACAATCCCATTAAGTTGCTTTGTCTATTAATCAAGTCCATTCTTTCTCCTCGAGGACTAATCTTTTATAGGGCCAACGGAACAAATCCTTGGTGAACAGGATTGGCAGGGAATGGAGGGTTCAGGGCTGCCTCACCTTTTTGCATCAAATGAAGAAATCTCACAAAATGATGAGAAATATTCCTAGGTTTGTCATTGTTTATCTACTCTACTGAGCGATTTGGCTTTACTAGTAAAACAAACTGAATAATAGTGATTCTCTTCAAGTGATTCTGAAAGTTTACTACGTGTGCTTACAAGTCCTAAAACATCAGTTAAATTGTTATTTTACCACCTGATAACTACTCAGTATCCCACAGATGACTATTAAGTGCTGTAATAGTTTGATGAACTTGATGACAGTTTGACGAGTTTGTGCAAACATTGTTGATCTTTGCTGTCTTTGTTTAGACTTTAGGAAAATCCCTACCAGTGTACACCGCATTTCAAGCTATGCTCACCTCTGTGTTTTGTCTTTTTAAATTTAGTTCACTGTATTTTGGAAATTTCATAAGTATTTATGCAGGTGTTATATTACACATACTGTACATTTCATGTTTTTGTGTCATGTGCAGCTTCTGACCGCAGCAGACCTAAAACCTCATAATGAAATTGTTCTAAGTAAACCTTTATGTTTCTCCCCCTTGCGTATTGATAGCGCATCCCTACTTATAGTCACTCAGTCATTTGGGCTCCAGCCCATCCACTAAATAATTAGAGCAAAGAAATGATGATGGAAACCTGGAGACCACATGACTGGATTTTTATGACGTGCCGACAAAATTTCACTAACTCTCTTCTCATTGGATAACTCCAGGAAAGATACAGCTGTGGATGTGTACTTTATTTTCTTTCAGTTCATTTTGAGAAATGCAAGCCTTCTTTGCTGTTTTACAGCAATCTTCATTTAAATTTCACCTTTACATAAACACCTTTACCCGTAACAGGGCGCGCAGTAGGGTACTTTTTCCTTCTGTGTGTGCCAGCAGAGCATTGTGTTGTGTTTGTTTTGTCTGTGAAGGAAAATGTCCAGTCTTCTTTTGTTTCATACAACAAAATGATGTTATTTCAAATTGTTTGTATTAAGAGCTGTAATTGGTTGCAGTTGCGGCACCTTTGGAATTCAATACTGCCAATGAAGTGCGGTTCTGTGTCCAGTCACTATTAGTCCTGAGTGAACATGTTCTATTTGATTGTCATCTGCAGTGAAAGCATTAACTGGGCTGCAAATTGTCCACAGGCTTTGTGTTTTCAGTAATGCCGCTGTCCCTTATTATGATGAATTCCTGTAGCTCCATCCTTTGTGTTTGAGAACAGGAACAAGACATCTATTTCCCAGTCTGCTTCTCTCAGCTACTCATTGATCTCAAGGTTAGAAGGACAGTAGCCAACAACACACAAATAGTGCTATAGCCACACCTCTAATGCTTGAGCCATGGATATTGTTTCTGTTACTAGGTTCAGGTGTTTTCATGCCCAGGGAGCATATTGTCTGCAGAAGACCCTTGGCCCTAATAATAAGATATCCTGTGTGGATTGAGGCCTTGACACACCCAAGGCATTACACAGGACAGAGTGCTGCCTCTGCAGGCCACTCTAAAGTCCACCTCAGCACCTCTGGTCCTCAGTGGAGCGACCATTGATTTGATCTCCTCACTTATTCTTTCATTGACATAGTACACTGTGTCAGGCTCCTTGACAGAATAAATCTTGGTCAGTCTAAACTTGGGCTTATTGTCAGCAGACATTTTAAGGTTTTCCTTTGGTGTTTGTAGATTTTTCAGCTCTAATTCAATAGGAGAACAAGCAGCTTTAGATGGTGCATTTCTCCCGCTCATTTGCATACTAGGTGGGTTCACTAAAAAGATCAAGGCAATCTATGTGGCCAATATGGGCCGCTGTAGAATGATTCCATTAAGGTGGGGCCAGATGTTTGTCGTACCTTTGTGATAACCACAGGGTCAATACTGTGATTTATTCTGCTGGGATAGGACTAAGCTTTAGTCTGCAAGTTTCACAGGGCCTGATCAATAGTACACAATGGACAAATTGCAACATGACCACACACATGAACTGAGCACATCAGCAAAGCTGTAAAATCTATCACAAAATTTTGTGGTCAAGGTGGACATACTAACTACAGAGAAACTATAAAAACAGTTGGGTGTGTTCTGTTTAATTCAAAATCTGCACTTCCTTGACTTACAGCACAGTCACTTCTTCATTGTAGAGTAATTATACCCAGTATTGTAAGGGACTATTTACATGTGTTGTGTGTGTGTTCTCTTCTGACATATACAGGTCCTCTGCGATAACTGAATCACTGGATACCCTTTCAGTGCTGATGCTCTTCAAAAAGCCCTTTAAAATCCAGTAAACACTCTTAGCAGGTTATGTTCAGCTATCCACCGCGCCAGCTAGTCTGTTGCAACGACGCTGCTAATTGCTGAGGAAGCTGCCTTGAAGGCTCATATGTCTATTCAGCTGCTACTTAGAAAGTGATATGAGCTGAAGAAACTTGACTCACATCCATTGGGATTTCCATGTAATAGAGGCATTGTTTGGATGATTGTAAAATGTAATTATTAATCTAGCCCTAGTGTTTTTCTATTTTTCCAGTAGTTGATTACTTGAAGAAACATGTAAAGTCTCTGATCTAATGTGAAACATTACAGGTTCAGTTGACACTAGAAGTTTGTTAATAAATGTTTAGTTTAAACAGGTGTGTCCCTGCTGCAGCCTGTAGTAGCAGTGATTTTGCATTCAGTGGAGCTGTTTGTCCCACAACCTTGATGTATCCAGGCTGGACATTCCTCTGGTAGTTTGTGGTCTATATGGGAGGAGGCATGACAGCACCCTCTGAATAGGCGCTGAGTGTGGGACTGGACAAAATGTAATTACCTCTCCTCACAATGTCACACTGCAGACTGGAGCTGACCTTGTGCCTCCAAAATGGAGCAGCGCTGGGATTGGATTAACCTCCAGCTGGGAGCGGTGTTGTTGTGTGTTGGTGTGTGGTGTGAACCACACCTCGCCTTTTCCATGCCTGCTACTCACAGGATTTTCACTTGAACTCCCGCATTCACACTATTATGCAGCACAGAATCGGTTTCTAAAATTGCTTGGGCAAGCTTGGCTGTTTAATGGCATTTGACTTTTGGCCAACCAATAACCACAGTCAGTTCAGACCACTGACTGAGTGTATTACACTCTCACTGACATACTTGGCTGATTCTGAAACCTGGTGGCAATATATAAAGAATATTCTCCCCTCTGAGCTTCATAAACTCATTGCTATGATAAATAATAGCTGATAGCTCCAGAGCTAATGGAGTCAGTCTATCCTGTGGTGACCCGGTAATTTGCTGCTCCCAGTATAAGCCTTTGTCATAGTCTTTAACATCAAACAGATTATGTGCAGTCACTTATTGAATTGATTAATATTTTCATGATGTGATTTGTTGCTGGAGAGTGTACGAAATGCGCACTGGCTGAATAGGCTAATGTAATGTAATGGGGACTTAAATGAGCCATTAATCTGGCGAATGAGGTAAAGGGACAGCACAACAGGGATCCAGGAACATGATGTAAACAAGATGTGAGGGGGCTGCAGGTGATCACAGATTATTTAATGATTTCATACTTTATAAAAGAGTAACTGACATTTAAAATATATTAGAAATTGAAGTTGTTTTATGTGACAAAATCTTTAAAGCATTACATCAATCAAAGTCTAACAACACATTTACTGTATCTCTACAGAGAGTTTTTTTTTTCCCTCACGTTCCATCAAAACCAGGTTATTCATAACACAAGGCAGGGGCAAACAGAGGCTTTTAAAGAGGATACCAGGTGCTTCAAGATCAAGTGAAAATGGAGATAATACTGTGGAGGAAAGGAGCCCGGTGGCGATACACAATTATCTGTGGGAGGTGTTAGGTATTATAAATATGTGACCCACATGAGACCAGAGGGAGGTGGGGAGCCAACAAGCTGTCGGAAACTTCCTAGTTGTATAATTGAAAATCATTCAGACAACTGTACAGTTTAACCTTGGTGGACTGTGGTCTTAGTCACTAATTGATGGAGTTGGCATGCTAGCAATTGAAAAGTGGTGTATGTGGGTAGATGTTGAACCTAAATGCGTGTGCTTTTATGGACTTGCTGTGTTCAAACAAGCTTTATAAAACACCATAAAGGTGCTTCATGAAAATTAACTAATATCTCTCTGATGTCCTTTGACATTTCCTTAGATAAACTTCCATCCATACACAACACATTGCAACATGTCGACTGTGTGGCGGTTCTGAACATCGCTGTGTGTTTGTCTTGAGCAACGTTTTCAACTCTGCAAACCACCTACCACCACAATACTGTCTGATATAACATAATAATCTATTTTGAAGTAGCTTGTGTTTGGGGTGATACAAGCCAGAGCTAGTGAGTGATCTCCAGGAGTAATAGATCTCTCTGGCCAGTGGGGCAGAATCCTGTCTCCTTCCTCATGTGTACAGGGCCGGAGCAGTGTGGTAGGTCTCTCTTCCCTCATGAGACAGATGCATTATTGATGGATTTAGCTGATTGAGAGACTCAATTACACCAAGTTACTGGGCTGGCAGACGCACGGGACACACACCCTGTCAGAGCAGTTGATTAGGCACAGGAGAGGAGGGAAAGTGTCCTTCAGAGGCCTCCTCTCTCTGCAGACCTCCTGGGGATGCCAAGCAGCCACAACCCTAGTTCATTCTCTGACAGATGACCTTCCAAACAGCCTGGCCTGTGGACAGTCTGCTGGCGGGATGATGAATTACTGCACAGGCAGTGGGAGAAGCTGAATACAGGTTAACCTGTGTCCGAACAGTGTGGTGCAGTTGTATACGTTTTATTTCTGTGATTTTAGTGGATTTAGTGTTTGTGTGTGCTGCGCACATCAAGCGTATTCCTCAGTATAATTTGATGTATCAAATGACGACTGCTCTTCCTTTAGTACTGAAGAGATGCAATGATGAAAAGGCTCAGAATGCGAATGTATGTGCATAAATATTGGCATTTCACCAAATCTCATTCATATAACATGGCCCACCTGAATGATCTAGGTACCTCGCAGGGTGTGTAATACTATTACAAGTTTAATATGGGAAATCTGGATCGAAGAGATGAGAGAGAAGAGGCCTCGGCATCTGAAATGCGACATTCATCTTTAACACTACTGTTGGTCAACAAATGTGCTCAAAGGAAAGGAGAAAGCAAGGCGAGAAAAGCTGATCTCGAAGAAGGAAATCATTTATACCAGACCACACAGTGAAACCTATTCACCCTTTGGTCTGTTACAACCCCTTCACTTTATCCTAGGCTGCTGTTTCATGCATTCATCAGTGAAGATATGGAGAATTTGATCTCCCATGTCCCACAACTTCACATTTCATATATTTTCCTCAGGAGAAAACTCTATTTATTTTAGACAGTCATGTATGGATGCGGATTTTCTTCCTGTATCACTTGTGAAAGCACATGTGTGATCATGGACAAAATTTCCATTCCTTGTGTCTTCTTCTATTGTTGCTATGTCAGTGTATCCCAGTAAGAGGCAGAAAGAGACCATTGTTCGGGTTCATTGTCCAATGGAGCGGGGCCGCCTTAGCTGGATTAGGTGGACAACAGGCAGCTTTCACCAGGCTCCTGCTTGTCGGGTTTTCTCCCAGGGGTGGACTCTTTAGAAAAGGACACCCTGGTGAACTGATGCCCGCTCTGTTTGCCCCTGTTTCCTGAACACTGGAGCACAAGTTGGAACCCTGGAGAAAAGGGTTTAATAAGGGTGGAAATAGCCATTAGCCCTACCAGCCTCTGTTGATAGGGAAAATAGAGGACCAATAGACCAACAGAACTGTTGGAGTCTGTGACAATCACGAAAGAGCTAATTCCCTCTCCTGGTAATGAGCCTGACTCGTCCACCAATATACTACATCAGAGACTTGGTCTCAATCACTACAAAATCTAAGAAGCCAAATGAAATTGTTGTGTTTACATTACCTCATTTATCTGTCTAATTCAACGGATGGAACTGAATTATTATAAGATGTGTATGTGTATGAGCATACTATTGTGCTTGTCGCTCATGTCTCTGCCAGGCTCCCGTGTAGACTGGGTTGAGCTCCTTTCCTATTACTATCACTCTTTATTACACTCAAACATACATGCATATGCAGTATGTCCCATACACACACACACACACACACACACACAGAAAATTACAGTCTTGTTATAAATTCATATTTCCTATATTCATCCTGTGTGAAGTCATGGTATTTTGGATACACTCATTCACCACTCTGCTGTTTAATACAGATGGCAAACATTGATTTCCTCATGCCTGCCCTGCATATATGAATTGTCTTTTCAAAATTAAATCAATTTTAATCAATTTCTCAAAGTCTTTTCTGCCACAAACACATCTATCAATAGCTGCTGGTGAGAGGATGTTGATTGAGTCATAATTAAGTGAATTTTATTCACATACCACCCTCTTGAGGGCCAGATAGAAGTGGGTGATGGAGTATCCTATGATAATTTTATAGAAAGGTTTATCTCAGGTAAGCAATACATATCTGCATCAAACTGTGGTAACAATGAGTTGCTGTCATTAAAGCTAGTCTGTTAGGCAGTTTTCAGTATCAACTTGTCATTGTATGGCTACTATTTGCAACTTACTTCTGTGACCTTGAATAAACCCCAAGGATGAGTTTCTTTCAACTAGCTGAGTGGGCTGAAAGTGTACAGTATTGCTCTGTGGTCATTGTTCAGCTGCTGCCAAAGAGAGAGAATCACTGGAGATATTTCAATATTAGACCATTCGTACAATTTACCTTCAACCCTATTCATAGTGAATAAATACATGCCATTATTTAAAATCGTCTTTGTTAAGTAACATTTTGCAATTAATGTCATTGACATATCAATTACTGTCCTCTTGCCACAGTAAACGAGAGTTCTGTTTGTTTTGCATCAGTTGTAATTTTTGATCAACATACCCTCATTTGTAGGACATGGGGACAATTATTTTTACTTGATTAAAGGCTTCTCTGTAGATTCAAGGGAAACTAGCCATTGCTGAGTATGTGCATATACACATAATTCGGTGGCTAGAGCTGGGGAGATTAAATCATGTTTAGTGTCTTATTGATGGTTACTACTGTTGGAAACATGGCTAAGTGGATTAGCTCACTGTCTTTAATTGCAACTTAGGATGTGATCACACCAAAAGGATGCACCCACACACACAGAAACACACATGCCACCTTACACACACCACACTTTAACAAGTTTAAATCACTGTTAACATTAAGGAATAATCCCAGCAGCAGCACTCTTATACACTCTATAATTGTTTTCTTTATATGATTTTAGCCCTTTTCATTGTGATCGACATGAGAGGCATTAAGGCTAATGTCCAAATGCCAGCAAAATACTATAACTAATCCACAGAGCTGATGTAATAGTGAAGATCTCCACATCTGGAGTTATTAATATGACTGCGTCAGGCTGGGCATCAGCACCTTCGCTCCCTGGTTGTTTGTCTTGTTTTCTGTTGTCCCACAGTAAACAAGGCTAGATGCACCAAAACAAAACAAAAAGTACCCAAAGCAGATTGTAATTTGAAACAACAGAAGCCCATTTAGAATCTACATTCAGCTCATGACCTCCATATGTCCAAAGACCTGTTTCCATGCCCCCAGACTGCATGCCTGCATGGTGTGGAAAGTTCAGGTTTCCCAGTTTCCAGTGTCACATGTCCCTCTCCAGATTAACAACATGCATGGACGTGACCAGAGACCCTCTGACGCTACATCCTAATGCCAACAGTGTGTGTAACAGAGAAAGTCCATGTGTGAACCGGCTGCATTGAGAGGTAGATGGTGTCAAAGCATGTTTAAAGACATTGTTCGACTGGCTTTCTCTGTAGTTCCTCTCTGGTCATAGGTCATATATTAGCAGCATAAAGGCAAGGTGACAAATAATCTCTCTGCAAATGCTACAAATACAAGACACTTTGTGTTTGAGGCTTTGCAGGCACATTACTCTCTCTTTAAAGAGGAAACTCAATGAGAATTTCAACTAAACCTCAAATTATTAGCATCCAACTAACACTATGTTATGTTTTTCAAACGCTCACCCACATCTGAAGTGTGAAGCTATTCATTGCACTGTGAAATCTGTGAGTGTCTTATCACTTCAGAGCGGTAAATCTGATGTGTCTGTTAGGTTTTGTGAATGACCTCTGTGGTGTGTGTGTGTGTGCTGCGTCAGTATCTGTGAGCACTGTCTGCGTGGAGCTATGCCACAGGGTTTAACCCCTCTGCATTGATCCCCAGGTTGCTCAGGGCTGCTGCCTAATTCTCCAATTTTCAGCTGTTAGAGATAGAGTTGGAATAATAAACAGCTGAACCTCCCACTAATAATCCTGCAGGCCCACCCGCCACACACATGCGCGCACACACACACACACACAGACTCATGCTTGTGTCCCTTCCTCCACTGCTTGGTCGAGGTAGAGTTTCTCTTTCTGCCCTAATCTAAGCCAAAGCCCAAACACTCGCTCCTCTGCTCTAATGAAATGATATCAGCCAACTATGGGAGACTGGAACTGATTATCACTATCAGCACACACACACATGCACATTTGTGGATTATTTGTGGACACATGAAAGCGCAAATAATCCTTGCACACACTCTTCAGCATAGGTGAACTCTCTAGTGTGAACTCTCAGCTGTGACAGCAGATCTCTTTTCTCAGATGTTTCTTGGAGAAAACTTATGCCCCACTGAACTTTTAGATGCTGTCACAGGAGGCAAACACAGGAAATTACACATAATATGTGTTTTGAAATACAAAATGTGCTAAATTTGTCTCGCATCTTTTTCTGCTTGCAGACCTATATGTTTGAATTTTGGTGTTTAGTTTCGCTTAAGTAGTGCCTTCGTCCACAGCAATCTACACAGTCCTGGAAACAATTAGTCTTCTGAGGTCAAACCTTAAAGCTCATACTAAGGTATATACAGAGCCTCTATATTACCAAAGCTTTAAACTCAGTGGCTTTCTACAATATCAGTTACGGTGTCTATGGACTTTAAAGTAACACAGAGGAATTTGTTTTTATTTATGTCAACTAGGAAAATCTCTTGATAATCTTGCTCTTTCTAGAAGCTCGTTTTTGAATCTTTACAACCATTTAATCTTTTTTGATGGTTATTAATTTTGTTCAGCTAAATGACATTGTCAAAGCAGGCAGCTCTCAAATACGTTAAAGAATGCTCCAGACCAGCCTTCAAGTTGGTAGTCCAAAGTCTGACAATGGAGCTAATAGCTTAGCTGTGTGTGAAATTCCCTGAATTACCTGAGCAACACAATGTGTTTTTAAATGTTGCATATTGTATTTCCAGCTTTTCAAGTTGTGATATATGACATATATGTGACTTTGAACTGGCCATTGCGATTTTGCAGTTGAAGTTCAGTTTTCAGTCTATTCTACTGTACCTTCACAGTAGAACTGCAGCTTTCACTCCATGTATCCATACATTTAGCTGTTAAGCATGATATTTTGCTTAGCTAATCACCCTGTGGGGCTGTATTGCATGCAGAATATTCATTTAACTAAATTAAATATAAGCCTGATTCATCAGTTTTGCTCGATGAAACCAGCTGACACACTAACACAGTTCATCATTGGGGCGAACAACCTGCTGAATGGAGGTGTTGAGTTGACATGCCCCGGAGTATGAGGTCAAACACTAGCGTGTTGACCTGTAGCCTCTGTCCATTCAGGAGTCATTTTCAGCCTGCCATGGCTCTTTTGTCTGCCTCTCATATCTCTCCATTAACCTCCAACCACCAGGCACCTATGCAACCTCCCGGTCCTGACAGTAACCCATGTCCCCCCAGTGTCCACTGGACTGAATATCTTCCGAGCGTTTGGGGAGCCTGAGCTGTCACAAGTGTGTAGAAATATCTTAATGTGAGTCAGAGAGGGGGGCGGGATCTTTTAGACTGACACCTGTCAAACTGGCTCATGTGGCACAGGAACTAGTCTGTGCATGCATACCTGATCTGCCTCGTTCTCATTCCAGCTCGCTTTCTGTCTTATTTTTCTCAGTTTTTGGCTTGTCTTGTGTCCTGGGGCCCTGAAGTCTTTGTGCTTCAGTAGTGCTGGGCTCAGCATGCTGCCTGTGTCCACACACTGCTGCCTCAGCACTAATAAGGCAATAGAGTGATAGAGAGAGCGCCAGAGTTGTCTGCTTTCAACATCCCTACTCAACCGTACCCTCACCTAACCCCCCACAGAGACACCATTAGCAAATCTATTGAGGATCCCATATTAGGGAAAACATTAAGGAGTCTAATTGTGGTTCTGAACTGGGACTCACTGGGTGTGTTAAGTTTTGTAACCACTCTAATGAGTCGCAGTGTTTCCTCCAGTGGGTTTATTGCCCTACATTCCAATTTGAGCCATGTCACTGACCACTGGGGCATCTCCTAAAATAGCTCGACCCACATGTCTTACAAAGGAGAGTTCTCAGAGGCCATGTGTTTAAAGGGTAATTATGGTCTATTACAACTTGGGTCTTGTTTTTGTCATTTTAGTCACTATTTCTATTTGTTATAACATTGTACTCACTAATGTAGTTGCTGAAACCCGGGAACACGCTGCCACTGATAAAAAGAAAGTCAGGTGACTAGATAGGTTGAAAACAAGCCACCATCAAACTGCGTGCGTGCACCCTGCATCAAGGTAGCTCAAAGCTGAACCAGGAAATTGATTGGTAAATTGTTGGATGGTTATAATGAACACTTTGCCTTCAATTTCTCTTCAATATGAGTTTGACTAACATGAGGGTTTATTCACGTGTTTAATCATCTGCACTTGTTATTCATTTATTTTATCTCAGTAGACTTCTTTTTTAATAATGTTGCTGCGTTCCCAGCTCCTAGCAAAAAAAACTTGGTGATTACAGTATTAATATTTCTGACAGGAATAATCTCCGAAACTACAAAAATAAGACCCAGATTATTAATTAAATTAATGATACATGTAAGGAAGTTATATCACAAGACAACTATCATGAACTACCATGGCTTACAGCACAGGATGATTCGTTTCATGTCAGTCTACTCAGAGTGCAAACACTTTCCATAATACTGTCACATGATGAAGTGCATGGGATGCTCTGGACACCAAACATATGATCACAATGTCCCCCTCTATTTTTAGCTGGTCTGCTCACTCTATGTGCTCACTTATATATATATATGAATATTTGTGATGGACTGTGTGTGTGTGGGTGGAATCCTGCAGCTTGTGCGGCAGCGCAGCCGGGAAGCTCGGCTGGAGCACCGGCTCCGTGTAACAGGAGGAGATGACTGAACCATGTGGCCCTCAGTGTGGCGCTAAAAACAGCCTGACAGCTGTGAGCAAAGAGCGAGTAATTGAAACTGGAACAGCACCTGACCATGAGAGAGATGGAGCTCTGAAACATTTTTGAGTGACAAGAATATTGGATCATAAACACATCAAATATATTTAACACAATTTATTGTAATGTTTACTAGACTTATTGCATGTTTGGTTTTTGGAAGTTGATCTCTTTGAAGAGTTTACCACGAATGGCCCCCACCCCCCACCCCCCCAAAAAAACTTCACAGCTAGTGCAATTGATTGTAAGGGATTATAGTTTTACGTTAATAACATAACAGCTACTAATTCCAGTCTTCAACACAATTGGCTTGTTTGCTCTCTTACCAGGAGTTGGACGGGGCGTTCATCAGTGTTATCTTTGTTCGGTGGACAGACTGGGCTGGTGGTGAATGGATGTGGCTAGCCTCTACCGAAAATTGTCAAATACTCCTTCAAGGTTGTCTTATTTGCATGTTTTGTCACCTTAACTAACCTGAGCCACTGGTAAACCAGCTTTCAGGAAATACTGTTTTTGTTTTTGGGAAACTGTGAACCCAATGGTTTTGCTGTGAGGATTAGCCCCGGTGGCCACTTCATGGAACCCAACATTTCAGTCATAAAATTCATTATTGGAAGAATGTTGAAAAAAGTCATCAGATGGCAGGCAAGAGGCTTTAAATGGGGGGAAAAAAAGCATCTATGAAAACAAAAATTACCACAATCTAGATACATTTCTTCCATTAAGAGCAATACAAACCATTTATTTATTTCTTTTAAATAGTGAAGAATTGTGTCCTTGCGAGGACACTGTAGTGCACTGCAACAAGTGGCCAGAATCTATATTATAACAATACAGTTCAATAAATAGGTGGTTTCCTTGACATATCTTCCCTCCGCTAGTGGTGGTACAAGGTTCTTTATGTTATTTGTTGTTACAGGCCGGTGCTGTTTTCTTTTGATCATATATGTTTAGTTTGTCTTGCAACATTCTGTAATAAATTTTATGAATCACTGTGTGACTCAAATGTCTGGGTTCTGTGTGACTGTGTGAGGACAGAATTTCTGTAGTGATGGTGACTGGATTGTATTTCCTTGGGGGTGGAGCTAGCTGTCAATCAGTAAATACCTTCAACCTGAAGGCTAGCTACTTTCTAAACACATTGTCTTGTTTTGACTTTCTAAATGAAGAAATAAACAGAAGATGTGACGTGTGGGTGTGGTGGCTTAGAAAGCATCTTTGACAGAGCTGAGCTGAGTAACAAAAAGGTCAGGGCAGCAAGAAATGTAACATTGTTTCTGCTTTTGAGCAATTAGTAATTAGTAATTAGTAATGTAATTACTTTTAATGAGTAAGTAGTAATGAGTAATTGATTACATTTTTCAAGTAACTTGGTTGTCATCTGTTTTAGTCAGTCAGAGGAGAATTAAGAGATTGTTCCCCAGTGTGATTTCACCACAATCTGATCACTGTTCCTTCGGCTCCTTCTTAATCCTCCCGAGGCAAACCAAACTTACCCTGGTCATTTCCCTCCAACCAAAAACTCCCTCTCTCCACTGTCCTCTGTATCCACGCTTCAGTGTGATCGCCCTCTCTCTCCTTCAGAGCTGGATTGGTCAGTCCCCCACCCTCCCTGCTGCCCTCCCTTCATTTTCTCTCTCTCTCTCTCTCCCCACTTAAATACTTTTAGCATAAAGAGAGAGAAGGAGGGGAGGGAGAGGGGGATGGGAGATCAATGGGGGAGGGGAGCTGAGTGCTCACTCTGTTGTCACTGGCCAGAGAGAGAGAGAGAGAGAGAGAGAGGGAGGGAGGGAGATAGAGAGAGAGGGAGGGTGAGAGAGAGAGAGAGTGGAGTTGTGTCCCATATGAGGAAAAAAAGCATAGCAGTGCACACACACGGGTCTGGTCTGCTCCTGGGATTATCCTAGCGCTTTCAGATCTGATGGAGGACATGCAGGCATGAATAGGTAAGGCTGCCTGTCTTCTCTGTATCTCTGTGTTGATCTGCTGTCATAGCCCGCTGCTCTCCCCGATGTTTGACTTGGCTCCACTCAAGTTGGAAGAGGAACGGAGCTGAACGTGTTGTAGCAGCTCTCCTCTCTGGCCACTGACCATGAGACATTTTCCTGAGCAAACCAAACCTCCTAACTCTGCCTTCTCCCTCCAGCCTCTCTCTCTGAACTGTGCAAGGACAGGACTGTGTTTGTTTTAAGTGGAAGCTGTGGTTTGCTGTCGTAGTGTAGTTAGTTATTCTGGGCTGAGTGTTATAAGTTGACTGTCAGTTAGAGCAGAGGGGGTCGTAGTCAGAGGTGGTGTTATAGATGAAGCCTGTTGGTGTCCAGGGACAGCCGTGTGGTCATTGCGTAATTTCTCTTCCATATGAATGGTACATGAGTGAATGTAAACTGGCTGTTTGTTTTTACACTTGCTAAGAAAGATTGAGTCTCTTTTACTACTCCAACTATATGCAAAATCAGTAAATGTCACAATCTTGCTTTAGGTAAAACACTGGTATCTAAAAGTTGTTTGATAGATTTGAGATTTTGTTATGTTTTGGTTTTGTTGTTTTCTTTTTTAAATAGCTGCAATAGCCTCATCTTTACTTATAGATGGACTGTACATTCGCAAACATTTATATGTATATTTGTACATAAAATATTTTCACAGATTCTAAAAACTGGAAGACAATTTCAACTATTTGTCTATTGTTGCTTCTCAGATCAACTTTGCCCTAATGTGGATTTAGAAAATGCACTTTGGTGTCCACAGAACTGAGAAAAAACACAAATGGCTGCTATGGAAAACCCCCCCAAAAAATTTTCCGACAGTTGTTTTAATCTCATGGGTTTGCTCAGAGAGGTGCTTCATACCAAAATAAAACAATAGAAACTGGAGGATTAAACTGCCTTTAATCTGTGCATGATTAAAATGTGACATTTACAACCCAAATCAGAATAGAGAATATAGACAAACATAGTAGTTGAAATAATTCATTTTCTTCATTGTTTGAAAGGTGTGATTGTATTTTTTTTTTTTTTTTTCTGTGTTATTTTTGGTAAGCTTGAAAAGCAAAACTTTGTGATTACAGGAAGCATTTTTCCCTCTGCATTTTGCTTATGCAGCTCCAAAAGTGTTTGGTCTCCTAAGAATGCAGTCTTTATTGCCCCAGTGCACAGAGCAATGGTATGCATGAGTCTTTTTGTGAGGCAGATTTAGAAAGCCCTCTTTAGAGGCTGGACGCAGCTTCACAATCAGCTTAATGCCTGCCTATAATGAATACCCTTGTGTGCGTCAGTTTGGCAGAGTGTGTGAGTGTGTGTATGTGTGTGTTTGTGTGAACTCTGTTTCTGTTACAACTGATAGCGTTCTCAGGTTGGTCAGTAATTCTAGCATACTCTGGGTGCGTTTGTGTGTGTGTGTGTGTTTAGGTTTGTGTTGCCGTGCGAGTTTGTGTGATCAGTCAGTTGACATGTGAGTGTTTGTCCAGACATTGTGCAGCAGCCTGTAACTGCCTCACCTCTCTCTCTCTCTCCCTCTCTCTCTCCCTCTCCCTCCCTCTGTCTCTCTCTCAGGGTTGTTCTGTTGTCAGTGCAAGCTCATGCCAGTGATGGACTACAGCCGGATGGACGCTAACCCTAGCTGGCATTCACAAAACAGCATTCCTCTTTACTGAGACCAGCTCCACAGAATGCTGAGTCCTATTGTCCCCTATAGTGAGTACACCCTTCTTTCTATGTACCCTGCTGCTACCCACACCAAACAGCCCCGCTTGACTAAGTTGGACTTTGCCTGAATCAATCAGCCCCCACTTCAAAAATAAGCAGGAGTGGACACTGTGTTCTGTAGTTTGCAAACAGAAGGTTAAAACACCCAGGTAACGGTGAAAAAGTACATGCCTCAGTGCAGAAAGCCATCTTTTTCCTTGACGTGCACTGTGGAAATGCTAAACCCTGGGCACTGGCCCTGTCTGAATGTTTCATCATCAGGCACAGATGGGGGAAGGAAGAAGGACAGAGGGAGGCTCGAAGGCTGATGGTTTAAGCAGCAGAAACCCCTCAGTTCTGCCAGTGTCATTTTACCAATACAGCTCAGGACTCACCACCAAATACGTTGCCTCCCGCTCTCCCTTCTTTTCGCCCTTCTCTCTCTTTTCTCCCTTTAATGCTGACCTAATAACTGACGTGTCCAGTTCTGGCCCCCCCACCACTTCGCACCCTCCCACCAGGTTTCATTCGAGTCCAGTGCTGTGGCTCTCCAAAACAGCATTGTTTTCCAGCCAGCATGGGGCTGCCTTCGTGGCCTCAGCCTCGAGAGCCCCCTTTTTCCCAGCTCTTTAACTTTCCTCAAAGGAGCATTATTGGCATGACAGTTACAAGAAAAGCAGGAGAAATCAAATAGAATGGTTAATTTAAAAAGTATTACTTCATAATTGATGGTAAAAACTTTGGATTTGCAAAACAAAAAAAAGAAAAAGAAAAAAAGGCAGTGTAAGGCAAGTGCGTGGGTGTGTGAATTAAAACTGGACAAAACAGCTTGATTAAAGCATCATGAGTGGATGTTTGACAGTAACCATTACACTTTGTTTGCTTTTTGTAAATTTCACCCTTGAAATAGCCAGTGTTATTATTCGACCACTCATCAGATGAATGGAATTTAGAGCTGTTGCCAGCCGAATAAGCGGTTGACCTTATGTGTTGTTATGAAACATGTCCTTTCACAAGTGGCTCTTGGTTGATTTAATGTCAGTTCTCCCAGAACATGTTATGTTTTTCCCATTAAATTGTGTTTATAGGTACAAATCCAATTATACTGAGTTGCTTAAATAACACTTATAGACTATTTCCAAAGGCATGTGTGTGTGCATGCTTGTGTTGCTTCTCACAGACGCTTGTTTATCTGGTTGTTCCATTAGCTCCCTGCGCCCTGCTAGTCCATGCTGACTGAATGCACTCAATGCTGCTGCAATGGACGGCACATCCGAGAATGTCACAAACTGCTGGTGGAATAGTTAGCATGCCTTCAGAACTGGCACACTGCTGGTCCTTCATGGGAATCTTCCAGTACATGACGTACCAGCCTTTTGTGTGCGATTAGCTTTTATGATCAAGACGCACAAAGCTGGTTTTCATCTGCTCCATCCAACAGCTCGATGTTTTTTCATGCACAGAGCAGCTCTGTTCCGCAGCGCTTCTGCAGGATTTAGATCGTTTCAGAACAGCCTGCTAGTGTGCATGTATGTAGACAGAGGGATCACATGAGTGCACACAGCAGTGTTAGGTAGTCACAGTGTTTACTCTCAGACCAGTGACACACACAAACACACCCCTGTGCTCACTGGTGACACTGCAGCTCACTGTTTTTTAGTTAAAGACTGTAGTCATGATTCTGCTGAGCAAAACTCTGACTGTGAGGGACTTTGCATATGTGCAGGACGTGCGAAGACTCTCACCTCCATGTTGGAATTCCCTTTGTGGGAATGTCAAGCATTCCGACATCCCAGCCCTATTTCTGACTCCTGCTGTAGGCATTTCTGCCCCTGCACATGGATGAGTCCCAGTGTATTAATGCACATATGGTGACGCACAGTTAGGACAGGGACACCCATCAACACCCCTTACTCTTTGTTATCAGAGCCACTCTTACATATCCACTCTCAATGACTTCCCACAATCCCACATGCAGCCAGTGTGTGTGTGTCTCATTCTTCCTCTGCGTGTCCAGCCATGGTCCTCGTCTCTGGCCAGTCCAGAGGACTTCAAGCTGGGGCGAGCAGCCACGGCTGGACCTGAGGAGAAACCTGAGAGAGATTCCAGGGGCCATGGATACTCCTGGAGGGATTTGGTGCAAAGAATCTGTAATCTGCACTTCAAACACACTCTTAAATCAGTCCCAGGCCGCCAACCCAGGAGAGCCCTAACTCTTGTTGTTGGGGGCCCCCGCTGGTGTAGCGATACCTTTTCTTTTAAAACAGCACACTGAGACACACACACACACACACATAGGGCAACCACACACAGGAGTCCAGATCTGGCAGTTTTTATAGCTCTCCTCTGAGTGACCCCTCTCCCTCTCCTTTCTCTCTCTGGGTCTGTTTTTATGTTTTGTGCGAGTGTCTTTGTGAATGACTCGGCTAAGTCATGGAGTAGTTTGTATAGAAAAAAGAAGGAGTAGAATTCATCCTGGCCCCTGAAGGAGCGGGTTGGAGGGCCATGCCATCTATCCCTATTGTCTGTAGAGGAAGAGGAAAGCAGTGCAGGGGGCCTGGGAGGCCTTTGAGTAAACACACAGCCTGCTTGAAGTGTGTGAATAAGAGCCGGGATCAATAGTGTAGGTGTGAATGGGCTCACTAGCCCTCAATGTGTGTGTGCAGTTGTGTATGTGTGAGCGCAGCTGGTACGCCGCTGTATCCACAAGAAAAGAAGGTTAGGACCAGGCCCCGTGGAGTCTACTGGGCCTCTGCTCTGTCTCTCTGAGGTTCACTAGCTCATTAAGGAGCATCCTCCGCCCTGCTAAGCGCCCAATTACAGCTACAGGTGGTGAGGCTCATTTGATGGCAAGACTCACTGATTCCAGGCAGAATTCAGAGTCGACAATGAGACACACAGCGCTCACACCAGCCGCAGCCAATTAGTAAATGCACCACACTTGGAGAACAACATAATTTAAATCGTTATGCCATTAGGTGTTTGCTGTGCAGTGATCATAAAATGCGCTGCCATAGCGGGGACTGCGGCTGTTGAATATATCAGCTTTCTAATTTGTGTGTGTACTAACAGAAAACAACAAATCCCAGAGCTGTCCATGTGCTGTCAGTATAAGCTGGGAGCACAGAGGGGCCAGGGGATTTGGGCAGAAAGAAGGGAATGTAACATCACTGGGAATGGGGGGAATAAGAAGCAGAGAAACAGGGAAAGAAGGAGATTGTAAGGAAAAGATAGAGCTGAATAGGGTGAGATAGAGCAGAGATTGGGTGAGTGAGACAGATGGAAGGGGTGATTGGTCATCACAGAGCCTTAGGACAGCTGTTCTTTGATATATTAGTGGACACAATGAGCTAAAGCCAGCCTGCAGTCACAGAAAATAGGAACCCTGTTTTTCTTTAAGGGGTTGAGGGGGCTTCCGACATTTGTGGACGTGCGTTAGCAGGCACGGGGGATGGGGGAGTTGTTTCTAAAATTACGTATTGCTTGGTTTTGAAGAATAATTGTCAATTATGCTAACTATATTTTAATACAGACAAGGGCCATATGATTTTATTATTCTACAAAATGCACAGCACAGTGTTGTCATATTGTCCTTCTCTTCTTATAAAACCATATTAGCTGCACATGCTGACAAAAAACTATTCTGACAGCTGGCCTGAAACATTCCCAAAGGGGGATGAAGCAAAAAATAGAGTAAGTCAAACTGTCATTCTGATACATGGAGTACAGATAGCTCTATCCACAGAAAGAGGAAGGTACAGAGATAGGGAAAGAGAGAGAAACACACACACATAGAGGACATCCCTCAATGCCACTGCAGGAGATGGGCTTCTTCCTCTTGGGATTGGACTGGTGAGGGGTGTTTGAAAAGAGCTGCGTCTGCTCGCGTTCTGGGCAGCAGGTGTGAAAACTCCCCACCAGAGCTCCCGCACTCTTCTGTTATTACATCTTTTTAGGGCCATGAAAGAGGGAGCAGATGAGCCAGAGGGAGCGAGAGGCAGAGTGGGAGTGCGGGATTGTGTTTCTTTTGATTGATAGCAGCCCTGTGACTAATGCATAGATTTATAATAATTTTCCCTAGCAATGCCCAATTATGCATGGCTGATAAATTATGATCTCTGTTGTCTGGTGTGCGCATTATCCCCGTCATAAGGCAGTTTGGGAAGGGTCTCAAGGACTGACCTCGCACTTCCTTTAACAGCTTTTTGGCTATACCCCACATTAAAACAGAAGCTTTTCAGCATCTATGGGTTAATATTGTATGAGGTAACTTGACATTGTGTAACATGAGTACAGTACAACATGCATTGTCCACAGTATAAGTGAGGAATTCATCATCATCTTTCAGTTTGTTCCTACAAACTGTGCAAGAGTTGATAAAACGTGTATTTCATACAAAAGTGAGAGAACGTCCAGAGACAATTTTCCACTCACTGTCTTCACCTGCCAGGCTGTGAAATGTGGTCGGCCTCTCAGATTGGTGTTTTTATGACAGGCCAGGTAGTATGCAGCGGTAAGACCGCCGCAGCCTAGTGAGAATGTCCTGCTTGATATTAGTGCCATAAATCACACTGAACTTGAGAACAGAGGACTTAAGGGGCTTCCAGAGTGAACGAGAAATCAAGATAACAAACTGATAAATAACAGTCGCTTCTTGCTTTGCACATCAAACTCAACTCAACTCCTCCAACTGAACAGCAGTGTTGAAGAAAGAGATAATTTCTTTCTACATATTTATGTCCAGCAAGCAGAAGTTTCATCCAGTAACCCATTGATCAGCTTGCGCTTGCTGAATGCATAACAACTGATGCCATCATCAGAGCATCAGATTTGTGATTGATCAGCACAAATATAGTCTCTGTCACACTCTATCCTTCTCTCCACTTTATGCTTGTCATTCCCCTCTGGTACAGCCAATGTGCTTTGTATTGTAAGTGCATTCGTGTCAAGTTTTTCTTCTTTAAAATGTCTGTTTCTGAGATGTTGTCTAAATTGAATCCTCTGACAGACTGCCACAACAGCCAGAGCCACATTCTCAAAACAATTTGACACTGCCCTCTGTGGAGGCATTGAAAGAATTTTGTTTGCAGCATAAAGTAAAGTGATTGTGTTGATATTTTACCTCCTTGTTGAATACACAGAATGACTTTTGCACTGTGGAAGCCATCGAGGTCATCAGATTCATTTTGAGCAGAGAGCTTTAGCTTAAACTTGTTTAACTTGTTATTTTGCAGTTAAATTTCTCCACAGAAAATATGTATTTCTTGACTTTCAGAACAATTTTTTTTAACTCTGGAGGAAGTACTTGCTTTTTTATGTAGTATATATTGTAAATGTGAAGTTGACCAGCCAAGCAACCATCTGCATCATGATAGTTTTATAAGAAATTAGGAACAAAAAATGACACGTTCCTCTACCTAATTTGAGCCTCTGTGTGGAGGTGTAGGATGGAGAGGATGTGTTTTCTCTGGTCAGTGGTTGGGGGTAGAGCTCAACCCTGAATAGGGCTCTGATTGGATTGATCCACACCGCTCTTGTTTACAAGCGGCCTCTTCACAATCGGCACAGTTTAATAGCACACTGTCCCAGTAGGCTTGTTGCATCCGTGTCCGTTTTGTTCCTCAGGGCAGGGAAAACAAAAGTGCCGGGAAGGGAGAAGGGGAAAGCAACCTCAGGGGAGCTGTGAAACTGCACTGGAGCCTTCCATCTCTGGGCTTCCTGCCAAGATAACGTTTCACCTCACCCACTGATACTTCTTTTATAGGAAACCGCAACACAGTCTAGAGTACTACTAGCCTTTATGGGCCAGAAGCTACTTCGGTTTCACTCAGTCAACATTAGATTCAATGACTTTGTGAATGCTAAATTTGAGAATCTGAGGGCCAAAAAATCACAAATGAACCAAACACACTGAGCCATAAGTGGTCTAATTTGAATTTTAGGGCCTCCTCAGAGTAAAGCAGGTCTCTGCTGAAGAGTGCCATGCCACTGTCTTCATCACGCACTCCTACAATGGGATGCAGCGCACACAGGTCCCTCAATAAATCCCAGGCTAACACAAAAGCTGTCAGTGGACTTCTGCTGAATAGATTAATAAGATTTCCATAATTAGACAGGCCCCTGACAATAGGATCCTTTAGGCTTTGTCTCAGGGCCAACTGGATTGTCCGAGCCGCGCACGTCTGCCGGACGGCCGTCCACCACAATGGCCGCACAGACAGTAAGGCGGTCAGCAGAGGAACATCTGTCTCTCCTGGGGCCAAGAACACACACACAAACAGGGGGAAGTTTCATGTGCATAACACAAGGTCCTTATCAACCTCCTCACAGCCAAATGAGACCATCAGTCAATAAAAGCAGCAACCGATTTCTGTCATGGTGTTTAGTATAAATCTAACAATGCTACTGGTAAGTGATAAAATAGATTAAATACTTCTCCAACCCCCTTGGACTGAATCATAGAACGGCTTTACTTATACTGACAACGGCTACAAAAGCTTCCAAAACAATTGAATGAGGAGAAGATTCCTATTTTCTAACATACTGATGTCCTGATCCATGCTTAATAAATGTGTTTGTTTAATCCATAATCTCCTCTAACATAAGTGAGGCAGAGTTGGTGGGGTTGTGGCGGGAAAGGGAAATGTCACAATGTTAGAGCTGAAAAATGGAGCATGATAAAAAGTAAAAGCAGAAACATTGTTACCCCCATCTCCAAAATTCACAAATTATTTAAGCAGCAATTTTCTTGTTCCTGTCTTGTATAGGATAGTTGACAATCCAGCAGCGTACTGAAACATATATTGAAGTTAATCTAATGATTGCACTGCTACCCTCAGTGTGCCCACATTGTCCTGGTTTCCTACATCTAATCTTAGCTTTCTTTCTGTCCCTCCAGTGAATTAATCTACATGATGGCTCTGATTTAAGCAGAAGTGTAGATTAGAGCTTGCTCAGTTTATTGAAGAGTGCTACTGCTCTAAAAACCACAATCCAGCAGAAGGCAAGATCTAATTACATGGAAAGGGCTAAACTGCACTGCAACCCTGCTGTGTTCATCAGGGGTGAGTGGCAGCCTATCACTCATCTAACTCACTGTGTACATACAGAAGGAATTATAGAGTATAATGCACTTTCTTCAAAGACTTATGGAAAGTAATTACTCTCAGACTTAACAGTGAATTGGTTCCTCAGGTATTTGCAGCTGGTCATTACACTGGGCATGGGGGTAGTATGAGAGACGTCCATTCTGTATTTGTGCTACTCTGATGATGGAGTGGACAGCAGTTAGCCCGCCTCACTGAGTCCTCTAATGTCCGCTCCTGCCCGCTTAGAGAGGACGAAGCGCCTGCTGTCCACTTTTTCCCCTCCCTCCATCCCTCCCTCCTTCCATCCCTCCCTCCCCGCTGCAGGTTTTATGAGCTCCCCTGAGCTCTCATCCATCTCTGTCACACACAGGCCCCATTATTGGGGCTGCTCACAAACTGGTTGGGCTGCAGATGGGAAGGGCCTGCAGGACATATATGGTTTCTGCAGCCTGGACAAAGACCTGCAAGTCAGACCACAAAAATATGTGGTCATCTGGGTGTGGACAAGCCAATGTCTTCAGCATGTTTGTAAAAATACAAGTGGACAGAGTGTGAGAATGTTCTTGCACATCTTGCTGTGGTGGGTGTGTGGCTGTGTGGGCTGGCTGAAGCTCGGGGAAGTACTTGAACCGGTTTGGCCATTGGGAACTTAAGGCAGTGGATTTGAATATGAAGGACATGATAATCCAATGGCCATCTGGTCTGCTGGTCTCATCTGACTGAATAAATAACGGGTGTAATCTGAAAACACACATGCGGAGGTTTGGAAAGCGGTGGAAAAAGAAAGAGGCCAAAGTTTAGGAGTGAGCGAGGGAGCGGGAGAGCAGCAGCAGAAATCACAGGCTGTGGATATTGAGATTTGATTTAAATGGCAATAAGAAGCCTGGCTCCACACACATAGACAGCCATGAATAATGAATCATCAGGCGCCCACTGAAGGGAAGGCAGTAAGGCCAGTAATGACGGCTTTTGCCATATTCCTTTTTACCTCTCTTTTCTAGCTGGAGTAGTCGTCACCCCAGGGTAAATCGTAGCAGTTCAATAATGCTGAGCTATGTGTGAAATGTCAAGCTAATGCCTCAGCAAGAGGTAGGTAGTGCTAGTCTCCATGAAATAGATGATTCTATAACTATCATATTGTGATGTATTTGGTCAGTACACACATGAACATATCCTTCTCTTTAGATGTGACAACATAGAGACACATTATAAAATGGGCTTGAGAGGGTAAAGAGAATAACAGGCAAACACTCAAAATTAGCAGATTAATTTTACATGCAGGCAAAGGAGTTTGGGAGCTGCAATGATTAGTTGATTAATCAGTTAGATAATCAATAACTCAACAACTATTTTGATGTTTCAAGCAAAAATGACAAAACATTGTCTTTTTCTAGCATCTCAGATGTTTGGATTTGACACTTTTCTTTGTCATACGTGATAGTACCCTGAGTATCTATGGGGTTTTTTTGGGTTGCCAGTCAAAGAAAATAAGACATTTGAAGGCCTTACCTTGTTCTGTGGAAAATTATTACAGCCATTTTCACTGTTTCCTGGCATTTTATAGGCAAAACAATAAATAGATTAATCAAACAAATAACCAGCAGATTAATCGATAATGACAGTAATTGTTAGTTGCTGCCCTATAGGAGCTGTTACGCGACTCTGCATGTTTCACATGTTTTAAATGCAATGCCAATTGAATATTTTACAGGAAAATAAGAAATTTTCAGGAGGGGACATGGAGAGAAAACAATTCTTGGAACGAAATATCTTTTTTCCCAGCTGCCTTCTCTCCTGTTAGCTCGGCGATGTGCTCAGTGCGTAGCAGCCATGATCAATCAGACCTCGGGCCCGTGCTGAAGTCAGCCAGAGGAACAGACATTCCACTTTCCCAATGTTCCATGGGAGACTGTGCTGATGAATAGCACACTATGCTGCAATTCCAAACCCAACCCCCCTCTTTCTTTCTTTCTTCCTTTCGTTCTTTCTCACTCTCTCTACACCACTGTCCACACACACACACACACACACCCTCCTTCCCCTCTCCCTCCCTTCCTCCCTCTGTCCAGCCGGCCACTGGGCCTTTGGAGCTCTGGTGTACGGTGGGTGGGTGGATTGGTGGGTGGTAGGTGGGGGTGCGGGGCGGAGAGAGCAGGCATTCAGAGCAACATGCACGGGGAGATAACAATAGCTCCTCTGGGAGACCTGCAGATGCTAGCAGTATAGGGAATAGTAGTGGGATCTTATCGCTACTCCAACATAAGCTGGGAAACTGCAAAACAAAACATTCAACCCACCGATCTGCTTTCACTCTCTCTTTCTTTCTGCAGCTTTCTCTTTCTCCTTCCTCCTCCCCTTTACCCCATTAGCTTCTTCTTCTCTCTCTCTGGGAAATCTAAGCCCCCTCTGCTACCAGGCATGATGGTAACACTGAAAAAGATTCATTTCCAAACAGAAGAAAGGCCATTTATTGTGATTGGCTGCATGGAGTGGAGCAGCTCAGACATGTGCACATGATTATTTTTGGTTGAAAGCAGCATTGATCTGTCTTACAACATTGTCACACATTTCTGGCCATAACAAATACAGTTAGTCCAAATGTTGCTGAGTCTTTTATCAGTTTTTATCTGTCTTATCCTCTTTAAGACATAAACAGTGGGAGCTGTGCTTGTCTTGTTCTTAGTCTTGTAGAGGGTGTGTCAAACTCAAAATTTAAAAACATATTTAAGTGGGATTATTTTTTTATGCATTGCCAATCTAGGTAATTTATGTAAATGTTAAAAGTGTCAGTTGAGAATTATTTTACGTAATCAAAGCTATTGAAGAGAGATAAAAAACAATTCTCAGTTTTCCAGTTAGGTTCTTAAGAATATAATCACTCCTACACTGGTATCCTATTTTTGGACATAATTGTAATAGTTGTTTTTCTGTTGTCAGGTCTGTTAAAGATGCACTGGAACCCAGAGCATGCCCAGTCTCTCAGCCAGTGGCCTGAGCAGCACCTGGACGTCTCCTCCACCACCTCCTCTCCGGCCCACAAGTCAGAGTTCTACTCTGGCCGCAGCCGCAGCTCCTATAACTACGCGTGGGCCAATGATGACATCTCCGCCATGACCGCCTCCAACCTGTTGAAGCGCTACGCGGAGAAGTACGCCGGCGTGCTGGACTCACCGTATGACCGGCCACCTACTGTTGCCACCTACCCTGAGCCAGGAGCCTTTGGGGGCCTCAACGGCCAGAAGACTGAGCTGGAGCCCTGGCCGCTGACGCACAGCACTGACTCCTCCTATTCCCTGGTGCCCCCTGGAGGCCATGACAGCCTCTCGGGGTCCAAGGTTGTAGCCACTTCTGCAGGCCCTGCAGGAGTTAACAGTGTGTCTGTGGTGAACAGTAACCTCTCAGACTCTGGCTACAGTGGCAGCAGCTCCTGCAGTGGCTCCAGCGAGTACCCCTCCAGCTACAATGGTACCTACCTTTCCTCAGGGTACTGTCCCCAACCCAGCGCAGCACTTCCCCCTGCCTCCCTGCACACTCTCCAGTCCACCCCCACTCTGGTGCCCAGCTACAGCCCCACCACACCTGTCTATAACTATCCTCCAAGCACGTACCCGCCCCAGACCAGCCTTGCCCCAAGCTACAGCCACCCCTCTGCAACCTACCTGCCCTCAGGCCTACCAGCCCCTTCTCCAGTACCCTCGAGGCCCACAGTGGTAGGAGGCAGCTATAGTTACCAGAGCACCAACCTTGGGACATCTGAGTCTGGAGGGACATTAAAAAGAAAAGCATTTGAGATGAGTGTAGAAAAGGATGAGGTTGAGGATGGCTCTCGTTACAGGAAATATAGCTACGACCCCTTGAAGACTGGGGAGAACTCACCCTACAGTGTGAATGACAAAACAGAGTGCAGGGGAAGCGACTTCAGCAGTTCAGAGCCTTTGGATCTCAAACCTTCAAGCCCAAGCAAGCCCTCCTCCAGCCTCTGGTGTCTCCTCAGTATGGGGCAGCAGAATACAGCCCCCTCCAGCAAGGCAGCGGGAGAATGGTGGCCTGAGCAGGAGCTTCACCCAACAACAACCTTTTCGCTCAGGCCCTGGCTTGACCCCGCTGTGGCAGGTCCGAATGTTGAGACTATGAAGAGCCCAGATCCCGACTGCTGGACCTTGTCAATGGGGAGTTATTGAACTGCAGCCGGCCCTAGGCTGGGGCAGGCTGGCCGAATGCCCCATGTCAAGACACCCTGGAGAGGACCTGCACTGGCCTGTGTTGAGGCCAGTCCAGTGGGTAAGCTACAGAACCGTCCTGCTATTTGGCCCAGGAGAAAGGTAAAGGCGACTTATTTCGTTCTTTGGCTGCGGCCACAGCTGGGCTTCCTTCTACCAGTTGAGTGGGCCATGCACTGGCCTCTAAAGGAAAAGCAGGCAGAGCACATTCTGGGGTCTCTGTTGCAGGTGCTTGAGGCGCGGCCCTCAGTGGTGCTGCTCAGCCAGGTCAGAGCCATGAAGAGGAGGGCTGGGCAGGCCACTGCACAGCCACTTGGAAGAAAGCCCAGGTGGGGACCACAGGCCTGGTGATTCTTGTATGCCACGGCAGGCAGATCTGCCAAGATGCAGTCCATCGGAGCTTGCCAGCGTGCCTCCGTTGGTCTGCCAGATTGTGGGTATGCGCGAACAAGAAGTGCTGCTGCAGGCGCTGGCGCCCCAGGGCTGCAGCCTGGCGGCGGGAGGCTGAGTGCTGTGCTTCAAGCGCGCCGAGGCTTCTCAGTGTGGGAGCTGCTACGCTCAGCCAGCAGGCACTCTCCTCCAGCTGCTCCCACTGGGTATGCCAAGCCTCCCATCCTCAAACCCCAGCCTTCACAGACTTTGGGAATGCCTTCTGCAAGGTAAGCTTACACCACCACAAAAGAACTGGACACTTTGCTTGTAGAATGGGCAAGATATTATAGCCACACAGAAAGCAGCCAGTCACACAATATAGGACTGCACTACAGACTGTCTTTGCTTTGACATGGCAAGCCTTGAGAATATTTTGTTGTTGTTTGTAATCACAGATTATGAAGCCAAAAAAGAGCCAAGAGGAAGCTCAACGATACAGGAGGCTGACAAGTTATTTTACCTGTGAGAGAGCATGCCATGAGTGTACTATTTTTGTTTTGCTATAAATATCACCAATATTTTATTTTCCCAAAGAAAAGAAAGATAAGATAGGCCTTGCTGGTGGGGTGACTGTATTGGTGTTTGGCCAATGGGAGAATCAGATAGCTATTCAGATACTCTCAGAGATCTAGTTAGCCTTGGTCCAGGACAAATCAATTGTTGTTGCTAGGTGACGTGGTCCAAGATTGCTGGATAATCAGGGTTTGAAGAAATACCCTTGACTCGACTCTCAGGATCCTATTTGTTACTTGTCCACTTCCATGTTATCTAATGTTGATTTAGTCATTGGATTGTCACTAATCATTCAATCTGAAGGGCTGGGATCAGCAACATTTCCAGCAAACCACAGTTATTATTACAAAAACATATCCAAACCAAATGCATAAACAGCAGTGCTGTTGTATTTCTCAAAACAGACTGGTCACTCAAAATCACAATATATTAATATTCTCGATATTTTACCACCAAAACGAAATAACAGTGGTCCTTACTTTCTGAAAAAAAAGAAGAAATCTGATCATGGCTGTCCTCCTTCAGGCGTTGATTGTTCAAACCTTGCAGTTACATACGACATGTGTTTTGGTTGTAAAGTAACTTCACATTATCTTCATTTAAATATACTCACTTACAATGGTACCATTCACGAACCTTCTTTAATATTTTGGATTGTTGTGGACTTCACTTTATATTTTGTTCTCAATCTCATTCCTCATGAAATTGCGATTTTCCTAGAATGCGCACAACACTTAACCCTACTTTTTAACTTCAACCTACAGCGTATCTGTTTTCTATTTCTTACTCTTTTTGTTTTCTTAGTAGCAAAGTCTTGTTTGAAATGCTCAGGAAGAATTTCTTTACCTCAGAAATATGAAATAAAGAATGTATGTAATCTTAGGGTCTTAGTAGGGGTGTCGGGAGGCAGATAAAGGCGAGAGAAACCTGACAGTCTTGTAATACCCACTGCAGCTGGAGAAAACTTACCTCGGGGAGAAACTTGAATATGCTACAAAGTAACATTGAATATAATTCAGGTATTTCAAGATATTTGATGCCATAAATCCATATGTTAATATATATGAATATATAAATATGTTTTTCTTTTCTGTTCTTTTACCTTTTATTTATTGTAGTTTATGGTGGAGTATTAGTTGTCTTCAAGAAATGCTATAGAATACAGAACATATAGTCCCTTTTTGTTGGACAAACTGTACAGATCTCTGTGTTATTTAATATTTTTACATACCCTGTATATATGACTGCTGTTTGTAGTTTACAGCTGCGGAGATATCATTGAAAATGTAAATATAACACACACGATATATATGCCTCACGGTGGACATCTGAGCACAAAATACCTTACAAAACGACAACAAACAAAAACACTGACAGTGCAAAAAAGAAAATGTTTTAATATGTAGTCATGTGGCTTTCAGCCAAATCCCAAAGTCTAAAAATTCATAATGTGTACATATTGTGGATAGACAACATGTAGACAATCTCAGACAAATCTCTCCTTTTCCAGCGCTACGGTTCTGTTTAACAAGCTGGAAAAACCTGGTCACCTGGACTGCAGGTACAGGGTCCTTGATGTTAGACTATTTGCCATGGTCCTGAGGAGGGATACACAGAATGATGTAATATTTCTACAACCCTCTCCTCCCTCTGTCTCTCCCTCCCACCTCCCTCATCATTCTTTTTCTCTCTTTTCTCTCTCACAATGCAGTCTCATTAGATTGGATTGCCCCTGGCGCAAACCCGGTGGCCATGGCGTTATTATCTCTCTCAGCCTGGCCCAGACCCCCTCCCCCAAGTCCCCTTCCCTTATACCGATTCCTCTGGAGTAAGTAGTTGATTGATGTCAGCAACCCTGTCAGGTGCAGCCTTCCTCTCAGCTGGTGGCTTCAGTCATGCCGTACAGCCAGATCAATCCAGAGTGACCCCCATGTGCATGCGATCACTGTCTCAGAAACTGAAAACACATTTACAAATTACCAGGCAACCGCTGCCTCCAACCTTTTCAGTCTAGAATAATGCAAGCGATTATTCATATAATTACAGAAATGAAATAATACTTGATGTGTCTTTAGAAATTACAAATAGCTACAACGTTTGATTTGTTTATTTGTTCCCACTACTTTCTACAGTTTTGTCAACAAAACGAGCTTTATTTTTACATGTTTTGATCTGTTATATGATAACTTTGTTCTTAGTTATTGTACATTTTCTGTAACCATTTCTACCTCATTTTTGCGGCATATTGTACTTAAAGTATTTATTTCATGTCTTTTTGATATCTGTTTTAAAATGGTAATAATGTTCTTGAACTGTAATAGTCTACCTCAAGAAAAGACTGTATTTTAAAGAAGAGTATCACCTAGTATTAAAACAATTTATCAATACTACACTAAGTTACGTCTTTGTTTTGTTTTTTCCAATGTACTACAGGTGGCCAGGGGGTGCAGAAATTACACGATGCTGGTGCTTGCCTTATGTCTCTGTGTCTGCGGTGCGGCTTGACCCCAGTGTTGAGGTCAGCACAGTTACTTAAAGTGATTGCTAAATCGTTTTCAGCGTATAAACACACAAACAGACTACATCATTAGGTTTTGGTTTGTTCTAACATCAACTTGGTTGGCTTTCCCACAGTAGGTCCACGCAGTCAGCAGGTAAAGTCAATATGAAAATTAAACAACCGCCAATGGTTCATGCTTATGAAGGTGCGCTGCCATTTAAGAATTAAAGCAGGGCTGTGTGTCAAGGTGTATGTCTGTATGTGGTAGAAAGAGGAAAGCCATGTGTCGCGTGTGTGTGTAAGATAAGCGGAGACGAGGAAAGGAACACTGTATATATTTTGTGCTGTACGTGCATATAAGTTTGTCGGCCTGCTGCGCTCGTGTGTTTCTGTGTGTGTTGCAGGTGTCCAGGAGCAACAGCCAGAGGCAGTGCTAGTACACCCACAGATGACTTCAGGCC
>BRZM01001414.1:34939-53480 GCA_033238685.1 Lates japonicus
TTTTTTTTTTTTCTGAACAGAGGTTCGTCAAGTCTTGCAAATAAGCACTAAAACTATAAGTCATCAGTGCTGAAGGCAGGAAGGTCATTTGTTGTCTGACGTCACGCAATGCATCCGGTGTGTCGGTATGATAGGTATACCAGGAACTGAAAGGAACTTCCCCAGGTGCACTGAGAAACGTTTCCGTGATGTCTGGAGTGTAAAAATAAAGTACGATTAAATGCCTTAATTGTTTTTAACGTGTTATTTTTTCTGTAATTAATTAAGCAAAATTAACATGTTAAAGTCCAAGCCCTAGTCTTTATTATTAATATCTTTGCATTATCCTATAATGTCTATTGTAAAAAGCATGTCAGTCAGTCCTTTATGTTTTGTTACAATTACAACATTATATGTTCCTTGGTAAATCCAAACAAAAAAGAGATGTTGTTTTTATTTGTGTCCGATAGATGTAGGATTGCTATGCAATCAGCGAGAAATTCAATTTCTTGAATCTAACCATTGGGATCCAGATGTGGCTCCATGCCAAGGTACACTGTCTCTAACAAACAAAGGCAACTCAAGTCAGTTTTATTTATATAGCTCAAATCAAATCACAAAATTGCCTCAAAGAGCTAAGTAATAAAAAGAGTGACCTTAAACCTCTTACAGACTCTTATTACACAGAATGAAGTGGGATGACACAGATGTACTCGCCACTGTGGCTACAAGTCTGATTGAAGATTTTTTTTTAAAGGAAAAAAAAGCTTGATAATCAGAAGGCCTTCTGTTCATATATGATAATATCTGTTAGGGTATGGAAAGTCATATGTCAGGTTGTGTAGTTGATGTCACTGTATAAACCAGGACTAGTTATTTTCCACTGCCTTTCTCAGAAAACAATGTGGGGAAATTCACAAGAAGTCTTCTAATTCAATCAACCATATAGAATGTTTGTTCCTACCCTCTGATGCAACCTATAGGAGCATCTACACAGTTTCCTTATAGCAGCAGGCAAACTGGACATTTGTTGTCTTGGTTACAATAACAAGCAAAAAGCTATGGGATGGTCATGGTGTTGTCAGGTTTGGGCACAACATTGACAGATTTAGAAAAGGATCATTTGGGTTAAGTACTTGATTATGGTTAGAGGACATTTGTAGTCATGGTACAGTTATAAACAAGAGGTTGTAGAACAGTCATAGTTGTAAGAAACAACACAGACAGTTCCATTTTCAAACGGGAAGCAGACAGCAGTCTAGCATGTGAGAGTCCTGTGTTTTGTCCTCCTCCCAAATTGAACTCTGTTGCTCCATGTACTATATCACCTGACTTCCTCCTTTGCTCCCATCATAATTACAACATCTGCTAGAAGTGGGCCAACAATAGACAAAACTATGGGTCCTGATAAGCTGCTTGCACAGACAACCCTTGTTTTGTTTACAGGAGGACAGCCTCCAAATTTGACGTTTATTGTATTTTAATTATTACCTACTTTTAAAACCTACTTTCTTTGTTGTATGAATTAGAAAATGTCATGGTGTAACTACAATAATAAAAGATAATAAATCATATTATATTGCTCTAGATGAAGGGAATGACTGCCCTTCAAGTCTTTTCCAGTGCCTTCATTTTCATACTACCGCAAGAAACAAGCCTCTCTTTTCTCTCAGTCATCAAAAAGAGGACTTCAAGTAAAGTTTATTTTGATGAGCATTTGATATTTCAGTTATTTTTTTCTTGATATGTCAATAATTTATTCTTAAAATGTCATAAAATTGTGAACAAACATCCATCACAACATCCCAGAGCAAAAGAAATCGTCTTCAAATGACTTGGTTTCTACAATTAACAGTCCCAAAACCAAACATATCTAGTTTACTATCACATAAGACAAAGAATTGAGGGATAAATTATTCACTTTAGAGCTGAAACAATTAACTGATTAACAATTTTGACATTCAATTAATTGTTCAGATTATGTTTTAAGAACAGCTTTTGGTTTGGAGACTGCTGGTTGAACAAAACAAGGAAATTTGAAGATGTCACCTTTGGCTTTGAGAACTTTTTACTTTTCTGACATGTTGTAGAAGGGATTAGACGACTGATCAAAAAAAAAAAAAACACTGGATCACTGGAGTTATCGAGATCAAATGCAAAACTCAAATTATTGCTGACTTTTGTGAAAAAATTAAATTAGATATTCAGGTGTCAACCATTACAGTTAATCATTTACTCGATTAGTTGATTTACTGAAAATTCATTTTTAACCCTTTTGATAATCAGATACTAGCAAAAATTTTAAAGAAAAATATTATTATATAGATAAAAGGACTAATTAGCAATTCTCTCTCTCTCTCTCTCTAAATATATATATATATATATATATACTACGTCAAGTGAGCAATTATTAAAGCAAAATCACTTCATGGTGGTGAGGACTGGTAATCTGTCAACACAACATAAATTTTGACTTGCATCTTGCCTGCATGTGCAAACCTGTTTTGAGAATCACCATTAATAAGCACACGTTATTCCTGCTAGTGCCAAGGAGCATCAAGGAGGTTTAAGAGTACTGACAGATAAACCCAATTGTTATTTGTATCTAGCAGCATTTCCTACGTCCAGCTAATGGCAACACTTAAAAACCTAGATAATGAATACCAAGACTTTGAAACCTGGCAGTCACAAAACAAAGAGCTGTACACTTTACATTACAAGTCTTACAGGCCAAATGGCCAAATTCGATCAGATAAGCGAGGATAAACTTCCCTAAATTTTGGGTGAGGTCACCAAATATGTCCCTTGGCAGTGCACATGCCTCAAGTCCAGCCAACTTTATCTTTGTAGAGATACAGAGGAGGGATTCCTCTCTGAATACAGACGTGAATTAGATGTTGTACATGGTTTAAAGAGAAATAACAATAGTAAACAGAATGACAATATTAAGTAAATAAACTGGGAAACCTCTGACCACAATTATCAACATGGTTCTATCCTTGTTCTCTGCTAGTGTAAATATGTGTACTGTAGGTTTTTAATGGCTATATGATGATTCAATTCTTAACTGAACTCAATCATCTGAAATGTATAGAATCAATATTCATACAATTAAAGTATATGATTTGACATGATTTCAGAGAAAGAGAAAGAGATTTCCCCATTGCTGTTTCATTATGTGTGGGAGGTACAGTGCAGTAATGGTGAAGACTGGATCTTTCTAGGACTGCTGAATTACTCAGGAAACCAGCTGTGACTGTTCAGACTGAGTTAGAATTTTACAAACAGGAAGTAGTTGGCATTATTCAGGTTTTTTGTAGTATGAACCATTTTCATTGCAGAATCTGTCCGTCTGACTCACAGGGTTTCCTTGGCATAGTCGCACTGATTTATATAGCCCACGGTTTTTGAATATGACCAGTACTCTCATGCTGCAAAAGAAGCTGCAGTTCACACTGAGGTAGGTCACGACCCTCCTCACCTTGTTGGTAATAGCTATCCATTGTCAAGCACTTCCTGGCTAGGAAAACAAGTTACTGATGTTTTCCTAATGACGGCTCTGTGAAAACTGGATGGCTGCCGTTCTGAGTTTCATATATTTACATAGCATATACAGATCCATCCATCAATTTTCTCCTGCTTATCTGTGGTTGGGTCACAGTGGCAGCAGGTCAAGTGAGGCAGCCCAGACATCCTTCTCCCCAGCAACATAAATAGTACAAGTGAATAAAAGTATATCTCTATAATACAGAGTGAAACTTACACACTTGCAAACACAGCAAATGTCTTAACGTGACCTAATGTGCTAACTTGTTGTTGGTATAAACACCTCACTTGTACATGCAGGATGCATAATATCAACATTAAATACAGTCATACAGAGTTAGTTGCACTGTCACATTTTTAGAATAAAACATCTAATGTATATCACTGAGTTCAATGCAGCTACAACAAGTGTTTGTCTGGGATATAATATGCATTATATTTGGGGAGCTAATGCTGTGATATGGCATGAACCCGAGCATTGATGGAACTGCTGAAGATTTTAGTATTGTTAGAGATACAGTTCATGCCATGTCACAGCATTAGCTCCCCAAATATAATGCATATTATATCCCAGACAAACACTTGTTGTAGCTGCATTGAACTCAGTGATATACATTAGATGTTTTATTCTAAAAATGTGACAGTGCAACTAACTCTGTATGACTGTATTTAATGTTGATATTATGCATCCTGCATGTACAAGTGAGGTGTTTATACCAACAACAAGTTAGCACATTAGGTCACGTTAAGACATTTGCTGTGTTTGCAAGTGTGTAAGTTTCACTCTGTATTATAGAGATATACTTTTATTCACTTGTACTATTTATGTTGCTGGGGAGAAGGATGTCTGGGCTGCCTCACTTGACCTGCTGCCACTGTGACCCAACCACAGATAAGCAGGAGAAAATTGATGGATGGATCTGTATATGCTATGTAAATATATGAAACTCAGAACGGCAGCCATCCAGTTTTCACAGAGCCGTCATTAGGAAAACATCAGTAACTTGTTTTCCTAGCCAGGAAGTGCTTGACAATGGATAGCTATTACCAACAAGGTGAGGAGGGTCGTGACCTACCTCAGTGTGAACTGCAGCTTCTTTTGCAGCATGAGAGTACTGGTCATATTCAAAAACCGTGGGCTATATAAATCAGTGCGACTATGCCAAGGAAACCCTGTGAGTCAGACGGACAGATTCTGCAATGAAAATGGTTCATACTACAAAAAACCTGAATAATGCCAACTACTTCCTGTTTGTAAAATTCTAACTCAGTCTGAACAGTCACAGCTGGTTTCCTGAGTAATTCAGCAGTCCTAGAAAGATCCAGTCTTCACCATTACTGCACTGTACCTCCCACACATAATGAAACAGCAATGGGGAAATCTCTTTCTCTTTCTCTGAAATCATGTCAAATCATATACTTTAATTGTATGAATATTGATTCTATACATTTCAGATGATTGAGTTCAGTTAAGAATTGAATCATCATATAGCCATTAAAAACCTACAGTACACATATTTACACTAGCAGAGAACAAGGATAGAACCATGTTGATAATTGTGGTCAGAGGTTTCCCAGTTTATTTACTTAATATTGTCATTCTGTTTACTATTGTTATTTCTCTTTAAACCATGTACAACATCTAATTCACGTCTGTATTCAGAGAGGAATCCCTCCTCTGTATCTCTACAAAGATAAAGTTGGCTGGACTTGAGGCATGTGCACTGCCAAGGGACATATTTGGTGACCTCACCCAAAATTTAGGGAAGTTTATCCTCGCTTATCTGATCGAATTTGGCCATTTGGCCTGTAAGACTTGTAATGTAAAGTGTACAGCTCTTTGTTTTGTGACTGCCAGGTTTCAAAGTCTTGGTATTCATTATCTAGGTTTTTAAGTGTTGCCATTAGCTGGACGTAGGAAATGCTGCTAGATACAAATAACAATTGGGTTTATCTGTCAGTACTCTTAAACCTCCTTGATGCTCCTTGGCACTAGCAGGAATAACGTGTGCTTATTAATGGTGATTCTCAAAACAGGTTTGCACATGCAGGCAAGATGCAAGTCAAAATTTATGTTGTGTTGACAGATTACCAGTCCTCACCACCATGAAGTGATTTTGCTTTAATAATTGCTCACTTGACGTAGTATATATATATATATATATATATTTAGAGAGAGAGAGAGAGAGAATTGCTAATTAGTCCTTTTATCTATATAATAATATTTTTCTTTAAAATTTTTGCTAGTATCTGATTATCAAAAGGGTTAAAAATGAATTTTCAGTAAATCAACTAATCGAGTAAATGATTAACTGTAATGGTTGACACCTGAATATCTAATTTAATTTTTTCACAAAAGTCAGCAATAATTTGAGTTTTGCATTTGATCTCGATAACTCCAGTGATCCAGTGTTTTTTTTTTTTTTGATCAGTCGTCTAATCCCTTCTACAACATGTCAGAAAAGTAAAAAGTTCTCAAAGCCAAAGGTGACATCTTCAAATTTCCTTGTTTTGTTCAACCAGCAGTCTCCAAACCAAAAGCTGTTCTTAAAACATAATCTGAACAATTAATTGAATGTCAAAATTGTTAATCAGTTAATTGTTTCAGCTCTAAAGTGAATAATTTATCCCTCAATTCTTTGTCTTATGTGATAGTAAACTAGATATGTTTGGTTTTGGGACTGTTAATTGTAGAAACCAAGTCATTTGAAGACGATTTCTTTTGCTCTGGGATGTTGTGATGGATGTTTGTTCACAATTTTATGACATTTTAAGAATAAATTATTGACATATCAAGAAAAAAATAACTGAAATATCAAATGCTCATCAAAATAAACTTTACTTGAAGTCCTCTTTTTGATGACTGAGAGAAAAGAGAGGCTTGTTTCTTGCGGTAGTATGAAAATGAAGGCACTGGAAAAGACTTGAAGGGCAGTCATTCCCTTCATCTAGAGCAATATAATATGATTTATTATCTTTTATTATTGTAGTTACACCATGACATTTTCTAATTCATACAACAAAGAAAGTAGGTTTTAAAAGTAGGTAATAATTAAAATACAATAAACGTCAAATTTGGAGGCTGTCCTCCTGTAAACAAAACAAGGGTTGTCTGTGCAAGCAGCTTATCAGGACCCATAGTTTTGTCTATTGTTGGCCCACTTCTAGCAGATGTTGTAATTATGATGGGAGCAAAGGAGGAAGTCAGGTGATATAGTACATGGAGCAACAGAGTTCAATTTGGGAGGAGGACAAAACACAGGACTCTCACATGCTAGACTGCTGTCTGCTTCCCGTTTGAAAATGGAACTGTCTGTGTTGTTTCTTACAACTATGACTGTTCTACAACCTCTTGTTTATAACTGTACCATGACTACAAATGTCCTCTAACCATAATCAAGTACTTAACCCAAATGATCCTTTTCTAAATCTGTCAATGTTGTGCCCAAACCTGACAACACCATGACCATCCCATAGCTTTTTGCTTGTTATTGTAACCAAGACAACAAATGTCCAGTTTGCCTGCTGCTATAAGGAAACTGTGTAGATGCTCCTATAGGTTGCATCAGAGGGTAGGAACAAACATTCTATATGGTTGATTGAATTAGAAGACTTCTTGTGAATTTCCCCACATTGTTTTCTGAGAAAGGCAGTGGAAAATAACTAGTCCTGGTTTATACAGTGACATCAACTACACAACCTGACATATGACTTTCCATACCCTAACAGATATTATCATATATGAACAGAAGGCCTTCTGATTATCAAGCTTTTTTTTCCTTTAAAAAAAAATCTTCAATCAGACTTGTAGCCACAGTGGCGAGTACATCTGTGTCATCCCACTTCATTCTGTGTAATAAGAGTCTGTAAGAGGTTTAAGGTCACTCTTTTTATTACTTAGCTCTTTGAGGCAATTTTGTGATTTGATTTGAGCTATATAAATAAAACTGACTTGAGTTGCCTTTGTTTGTTAGAGACAGTGTACCTTGGCATGGAGCCACATCTGGATCCCAATGGTTAGATTCAAGAAATTGAATTTCTCGCTGATTGCATAGCAATCCTACATCTATCGGACACAAATAAAAACAACATCTCTTTTTTGTTTGGATTTACCAAGGAACATATAATGTTGTAATTGTAACAAAACATAAAGGACTGACTGACATGCTTTTTACAATAGACATTATAGGATAATGCAAAGATATTAATAATAAAGACTAGGGCTTGGACTTTAACATGTTAATTTTGCTTAATTAATTACAGAAAAAATAACACGTTAAAAACAATTAAGGCATTTAATCGTACTTTATTTTTACACTCCAGACATCACGGAAACGTTTCTCAGTGCACCTGGGGAAGTTCCTTTCAGTTCCTGGTATACCTATCATACCGACACACCGGATGCATTGCGTGACGTCAGACAACAAATGACCTTCCTGCCTTCAGCACTGATGACTTATAGTTTTAGTGCTTATTTGCAAGACTTGACGAACCTCTGTTCAGAAAAAAAAAAAATTATTGGCAAGACCAGACATGATAATGATTTACTTCACAGCTGAGCATGAAGTTATCCATTGTAACTCATGTAAATTCTTCCCCCAGTGTAGTTAAGTTGCAGTTTCTTTCCCATTTTGTTTTATATATCATGAGTGAATTAATTTTTTGTTGCAGATGATGATTATGATGATAATCTTACGCTAAATTCTTGAAACATTTCACATGATATTTTGCTTATTGTAGACATCACAGTAGGGGGCTGTGGAGAGAGGGAGGGGGGTGAAGTTGCATGATTTTAACTGGATTTGTTGCAAATACGTGATCTGTGTGAGTGTGTGAGGCCCAATACTGGAATTGGAGATAATGTGTCTCCGTGATGTCTCTGCAGTTGAGTTTTCTGGGAGAAAAGAAATGTTTCTAGGCTTTACTGTACACCATGTACCCACCCAGACATACAGCAATCAGCTTAACAGTATACCATCAAATATGCTTGTTACCATAGATATATCAGCACGTCAGCTATACCAGACAGAACTCAGGCCTGTGTGACTCTGTCCTTTCTCTGGCATGTGCTCTAACCTTGAAAGCAGGCTGCATGGGAAAATGTCTAAACCTAAAATCTCTAAATTTCTCCTCCTGTCTTAGTTTAGTGAGTTCACTGTTTTACTTATTTTTGGTTCTGGTCAATTGGCTTCCTTCCTACTTTTCCCCATTCCTACAAGGTCACTCTGACTGGATGCATTCATATTCCATCTTCCCATGCAGCGCCATTCCTGGCCAGCTCACAGCCAGGACCAATGTTTTCTTAGTTGCATACAGTAATGTAATTAATGTTCACTCAGATTACTCACATAAGTAGTTTCTTAAACATGTGCTATATGTGGAATATCTCATGTTTCTTGACTACATTCATCTCCCACTTCCATAGACTACTCACCATGTGTGTATACCCATGACTTGCAAGATGAGAGAGAACTCAACAAAAGGGGGAGATGGTTTGTGCACCACAGAGACTTGCTTGACTCAATCCAGCACCAAAATCCACAAATTCCCTGTACATAACCTGTCCTGCTGATGGCTGACTCTGTGCTGCTACTTTCTATGTCTCCCAAACTAGAAAGAGGTGCCGATGCTTTAAGGCTAAAGAATGAGAAGCCTCTGGCCCCACCCACTTCACCTTTCTGGTGCCAGAGACATATTGTTGCAATGCTGCACCAAGAGGCTCAGAGGTCTGACAATTTTGCACCCCATCCTTTCTGCAAAAGGCTGCAAAACTGCCTTGCATGTGTCAAGTTTACCTGCCAGTATCCCCATGCATGGTAGAAAACTGCTCTCAGCTGCAGCTTAATGGCCCTGAATGTTTAGGTCTAAGATTGTGAGGCTGAAGGGTCAGATACTAGTGACTCACGGTGAATAATCATCCAACATCAGAGGAATCTGACTACAACGCCAGGAGTCCAAGTTTGGTTATAAATTGTTGCATTAAAAACGTGGCCAAAACAGCTGACTGTTGCAAGCAGCCTCTCCAATATGCCAGAAATGTGTCCCGTACCTACGTCAGGGCTCGCCTGCTAATGCTAGTGTTGACTGAAGTAAAAGAGAGATGAAAGTGTGCAGCTGTCCAGCTATGTTGTAATAAAACAGCTTTCAAGATCCAAAATGTAAACACACCATAGCTACAAGAGGAGTGGTGGTGGAAACCAGATGGCAGAGATCATACAACGTGCATTCCTATAAACAAGCAGTACTTGCTGATACTCGTTATTTTGGAACCAATCCAGCCAAAACAAAGGAGACGTGATCTGATTAATTTCAGAGACAGACCTACATCCCTAATTTTGGTGGAATTTCAGTTCCTGTGGTTGTTTAGTGCCAAAGCCTGTCCACATGACACACGACTCCACACCCACACACCGAATTTAACATTCTCTTTGTATTGTTCTCTGAGCACTTTATAAGGAACACTGGTATACCTGCTTATTCATGCAGCTAACCAATCAGCAGGAGACCACGTTGGGTTACATAAATCAGCATAAATCCATGGACCTGACCTGACCTGACTTGTGTCAAGAGTCACGGGTGCTGATGGTGGTGTTGTGGTCTATCTTTCCATCATCTTGTGGACAAATTAATTTATAAGTTAATCTACTGAATTTATCAAGACAAGTTTTGAGTTTGTATTAACTGGGGAAAGCAAAAATAACTTTTTAACACTTTTTTTTTCACAGATTAAATGAGATATAATGTTTTAATTAACCAGCTTTGGAAGTGCTGGTAGGTGGATTTTGTTACTTTTGGACAGAGCCAGGCTAGCTGTCTTTATGCTAACTTAACCATTTTCTGGCTCTAGCCACACATTTAATGTGCAGACATGTGAGTGGCATCGATCTTCTCATCTCTCATCTATTACTTCCAGCAATAAAGCTTCCCAAAATGTCGAGCTACTCCTTCAGAGGGGATTCATTCTCTCTGTAGTATCCTCATTACTGATGATTTTTTTCCACACAGCAGAAATGCTCTCTGTAACTAAGTAATATTCTTCTAATTAAATGACAAGCATTGCTGGATTCACACATGCTTTATTCAGTCTAAAGAAGTATTACATAATACCACATTCCTTCAGTGTGACTCAACAGTTATTAAGAGTTGCTCAATGTTGCTGCATGGTATCAGGACTTACTATAAGGATTTTCTTGTGTGTTAAACTAACTCTCTTTTCACCTTTCAAAAGCATGGTGCTTAAACTGAAGAAACTTTATAATGCATCCATTGTATATTTAATTCAGCACTAACACTAACTCAGATCAGGGATAAGCAGGAAACCACTTTCAAGTTACACTCAAGCAGAGCGATGTCCGAGCTTACAGATGCAATAAAGGTCAAATGGATCTTTAACATAAGTGATACTGGTGAAAAACTTAACGCAATCAAAAGTAGAAGAGTTCATGGTTTGACCTTCATGTTACCACAAGAAAAAATAAAGTTTAAGAGATATTATTAGAGTTTTTGTGGTTCAGTGCACACATGGGAAGATAAATAAAGCTCACAGGATATGCTTGTTGCCAGGAACAGATGTCAGACACAAATCTCCCATCCGTCCACTGTTGTTGGGTACACGTTATCCAATGTACAGTAGTTTTGAAATGAAATCTATTTTTCATTCTGTCAACAAATCTCATGGAAGGACAAAGACCAACAATGAACTGATCACACTAACAAATATTGTCTGTGTATTCAGAACCTGTTATATACCTGATTACTCTATGCCATAGGCCATGGGCACTGTAGTTGATTTTTAATTAATCCCACATAGGCCATCCGAGTGCTGAAAGTATTTACTTTTACATTACACCAAATGTAAATTAATCTTTGGTTAAAAATAGTCCTTAATATTCGCACCGTTTTTAAAAAATGTTAGCTTTAAGGTTGGAAAAAAAAAGCTTTTTCTACACTTTGACAGTATCACATATACTCTATATCAGCTTTTTCCAGGTTAAAGCTATAATGTTTACTCTGAGTGGCATCTTAAAAGGCAATGTTCTATGTTTTTATTGTGGCTTCAGCATTCCATCAAATGGAAATGCTTCACTTATTCTTGTTCATCACTTTATGCACATTTCTTCAGAATTCATCCTGACATATTTGGTATTTTTGGAAACTTTTGGATTTGAACAATGTCTGACTGCAGTTTGTACTGACTGCCCTGCCAGCATGATAGTGGGGTAGTGGCAGCCAAAATGAAATCATATATTTTTGAGCCGTTTTTATAGATTTATATCATCAGCAGGACTGAATGTGCTTGGGGCTTAGTGGGGAAGTGGGAAAGTATAGAGCGACAGACTAATGGTGACATTTTTGGTTTTGTCTCTTCACTGGAATCCTTGATGATAATAAAATTTTAAGATAACAGCAGTTTTATACCTTAATACTAGTGTGTTGATTGATCAAAACATCGTCCTGTTTGGTTCCTCAGTAACTGGAAAATGTAATAAAATTGAATTGTCATTCATAATGTCATTTTACTCTTTGACTTTTGTAGCCCTGCTTGATCATGGCCCAGTGGTTACACATGTCCCAGCTGATCCAGCGCCTGCCTGATGTCACTGTCAACAACCTCTATCCCCCGACTGCCTTCCCCATTGAAGTCAGACATTTTTTAGCCGAATGGATCGAGGGCCAAAGATGGTACACTCACATGTGCACACACACACACGCACGCACACTGTACATAGACATATGCCTACATGTACACACAAACAGTTACACAGATGTGTTTGCATATGCAGGCTGAAGTTTGAGATTTTACTAAATAGTGTCTTCACTGGCTCATGTGTGGTCTGTGTATGTGTGGGTCTATATGCATGTGTGTATTTTTACATGCACAAATTGTATATGCATGTGTGTGTGTGTGTGTGCGTGTGTGTGTGTATGTGTGCTCACAGGGACGACTTTGTGCAGGACAAGGTGGAGCAGGAGGGCCAGGCTCGAGCTCTGTTGGACCAGACCATCAGCATGCTGCAGTCGATCGCTCAGCAGAATGCCAATGTGGTGGACAGGATGAAGCTGATGCAGATCAGCAGGAACATGGTAGGGGGACTGTGTCACTCAGAAAAGGATTCAGGCTCCTCCCTGATCTCTGACCCGTTTGAGTAAGACAGTGTCACTCTGCCAGTGTACAGTTTGCAGTTGAGGTTGTTTCTTCAAACCATTGCATGTAATACCAAGCTGCTTGAGTAGGTTAGGTTAGAGTAACAAACTAACAAACTAACTAACAACAAGTAACTAACTAACAAAACCAACGGCAGGAAAATATTCTCACACCTTAACATAAGGTGTTTGTGGCTTCCTATAAAGGGTGAAAAGTGCTCGCATCTTCTCTTAAGTCCTTTCTGGGAAAAAAGCATGTTTACACTAACAGAACTATGCATAATGTAACATCTCAGTGTTTCTGCTTAGAATGAATACATAAGAAGGATTTGAAAAACGACAAAAGGAATACTCTTAAATCTAAATTTTGGCTCATTCAGCAGCCGAACACACTGGTGATGTTCTTTCTACAAATGAAGTCAGTCACTGTTTGGAAAGTTGTGTACCACTTGCACTTGCTTTCAGCTTCTGTCCAGTTCATCTCAAACCAGCTTGATGGGGTTTAAGTCTGGAGACTGTGCTGCTCTTCCATCATTTGACGTCTAGTGAGACATGATATGTTCTTGCTTTACAGACTGTGTTTCAACAGCAGCCTCTACAGTTTGGAGTAATGGTCAGGGACATCCTCAGGAAGGAGAGGGTGCTGCTCAACACGGTCTGTAAAGCAAGAACATATCATGTCTCACTAGACGTCAAATGATGGAAGAGCAGCACAGTCTCCAGACTTAAACCCCATCAAGCTGGTTTGAGATGAACTGGACAGAAGCTGAAAGCAAGTGCAAGTGGTACACAACTTTCCAAACAGTGACTGACTTCATTTGTAGAAAGAACATCACCAGTGTGTTCGGCTGCTGAATGAGCCAAAATTTAGATTTAAGAGTATTCCTTTTGTCGTTTTTCAAATCCTTCTTATGTATTCATTCTAAGCAGAAACACTGAGATGTTACATTATGCATAGTTCTGTTAGTGTAAACATGCTTTTTTCCCAGAAAGGACTTAAGAGAAGATGCGAGCACTTTTCACCCTTTATAGGAAGCCACAAACACCTTATGTTAAGGTGTGAGAATATTTTCCTGCCGTTGGTTTTGTTAGTTAGTTACTTGTTGTTAGTTAGTTTGTTAGTTTGTTACTCTAACCTAACCTACTCAAGCAGCTTGGTATTACATGCAATGGTTTGAAGAAACAACCTCAACTGCAAACTGTACACTGGCAGAGTGACACTGTCTTACTCAAACGGGTCAGAGATCAGGGAGGAGCCTGAATCCTTTTCTGAGTGACACAGTCCCCCTACCATGTTCCTGCTGATCTGCATCAGCTTCATCCTGTCCACCACATTGGCATTCTGCTGAGCGATCGACTGCAGCATGCTGATGGTCTGGTCCAACAGAGCTCGAGCCTGGCCCTCCTGCTCCACCTTGTCCTGCACAAAGTCGTCCCTGTGAGCACACATACACACACACACGCACACACACACACACACATGCATATACAATTTGTGCATGTAAAAATACACACATGCATATAGACCCACACATACACAGACCACACATGAGCCAGTGAAGACACTATTTAGTAAAATCTCAAACTTCAGCCTGCATATGCAAACACATCTGTGTAACTGTTTGTGTGTACATGTAGGCATATGTCTATGTACAGTGTGCGTGCGTGTGTGTGTGTGCACATGTGAGTGTACCATCTTTGGCCCTCGATCCATTCGGCTAAAAAATGTCTGACTTCAATGGGGAAGGCAGTCGGGGGATAGAGGTTGTTGACAGTGACATCAGGCAGGCGCTGGATCAGCTGGGACATGTGTAACCACTGGGCCATGATCAAGCAGGGCTACAAAAGTCAAAGAGTAAAATGACATTATGAATGACAATTCAATTTTATTACATTTTCCAGTTACTGAGGAACCAAACAGGACGATGTTTTGATCAATCAACACACTAGTATTAAGGTATAAAACTGCTGTTATCTTAAAATTTTATTATCATCAAGGATTCCAGTGAAGAGACAAAACCAAAAATGTCACCATTAGTCTGTCGCTCTATACTTTCCCACTTCCCCACTAAGCCCCAAGCACATTCAGTCCTGCTGATGATATAAATCTATAAAAACGGCTCAAAAATATATGATTTCATTTTGGCTGCCACTACCCCACTATCATGCTGGCAGGGCAGTCAGTACAAACTGCAGTCAGACATTGTTCAAATCCAAAAGTTTCCAAAAATACCAAATATGTCAGGATGAATTCTGAAGAAATGTGCATAAAGTGATGAACAAGAATAAGTGAAGCATTTCCATTTGATGGAATGCTGAAGCCACAATAAAAACATAGAACATTGCCTTTTAAGATGCCACTCAGAGTAAACATTATAGCTTTAACCTGGAAAAAGCTGATATAGAGTATATGTGATACTGTCAAAGTGTAGAAAAAGCTTTTTTTTTCCAACCTTAAAGCTAACATTTTTTAAAAACGGTGCGAATATTAAGGACTATTTTTAACCAAAGATTAATTTACATTTGGTGTAATGTAAAAGTAAATACTTTCAGCACTCGGATGGCCTATGTGGGATTAATTAAAAATCAACTACAGTGCCCATGGCCTATGGCATAGAGTAATCAGGTATATAACAGGTTCTGAATACACAGACAATATTTGTTAGTGTGATCAGTTCATTGTTGGTCTTTGTCCTTCCATGAGATTTGTTGACAGAATGAAAAATAGATTTCATTTCAAAACTACTGTACATTGGATAACGTGTACCCAACAACAGTGGACGGATGGGAGATTTGTGTCTGACATCTGTTCCTGGCAACAAGCATATCCTGTGAGCTTTATTTATCTTCCCATGTGTGCACTGAACCACAAAAACTCTAATAATATCTCTTAAACTTTATTTTTTCTTGTGGTAACATGAAGGTCAAACCATGAACTCTTCTACTTTTGATTGCGTTAAGTTTTTCACCAGTATCACTTATGTTAAAGATCCATTTGACCTTTATTGCATCTGTAAGCTCGGACATCGCTCTGCTTGAGTGTAACTTGAAAGTGGTTTCCTGCTTATCCCTGATCTGAGTTAGTGTTAGTGCTGAATTAAATATACAATGGATGCATTATAAAGTTTCTTCAGTTTAAGCACCATGCTTTTGAAAGGTGAAAAGAGAGTTAGTTTAACACACAAGAAAATCCTTATAGTAAGTCCTGATACCATGCAGCAACATTGAGCAACTCTTAATAACTGTTGAGTCACACTGAAGGAATGTGGTATTATGTAATACTTCTTTAGACTGAATAAAGCATGTGTGAATCCAGCAATGCTTGTCATTTAATTAGAAGAATATTACTTAGTTACAGAGAGCATTTCTGCTGTGTGGAAAAAAATCATCAGTAATGAGGATACTACAGAGAGAATGAATCCCCTCTGAAGGAGTAGCTCGACATTTTGGGAAGCTTTATTGCTGGAAGTAATAGATGAGAGATGAGAAGATCGATGCCACTCACATGTCTGCACATTAAATGTGTGGCTAGAGCCAGAAAATGGTTAAGTTAGCATAAAGACAGCTAGCCTGGCTCTGTCCAAAAGTAACAAAATCCACCTACCAGCACTTCCAAAGCTGGTTAATTAAAACATTATATCTCATTTAATCTGTGAAAAAAAAAGTGTTAAAAAGTTATTTTTGCTTTCCCCAGTTAATACAAACTCAAAACTTGTCTTGATAAATTCAGTAGATTAACTTATAAATTAATTTGTCCACAAGATGATGGAAAGATAGACCACAACACCACCATCAGCACCCGTGACTCTTGACACAAGTCAGGTCAGGTCAGGTCCATGGATTTATGCTGATTTATGTAACCCAACGTGGTCTCCTGCTGATTGGTTAGCTGCATGAATAAGCAGGTATACCAGTGTTCCTTATAAAGTGCTCAGAGAACAATACAAAGAGAATGTTAAATTCGGTGTGTGGGTGTGGAGTCGTGTGTCATGTGGACAGGCTTTGGCACTAAACAACCACAGGAACTGAAATTCCACCAAAATTAGGGATGTAGGTCTGTCTCTGAAATTAATCAGATCACGTCTCCTTTGTTTTGGCTGGATTGGTTCCAAAATAACGAGTATCAGCAAGTACTGCTTGTTTATAGGAATGCACGTTGTATGATCTCTGCCATCTGGTTTCCACCACCACTCCTCTTGTAGCTATGGTGTGTTTACATTTTGGATCTTGAAAGCTGTTTTATTACAACATAGCTGGACAGCTGCACACTTTCATCTCTCTTTTACTTCAGTCAACACTAGCATTAGCAGGCGAGCCCTGACGTAGGTACGGGACACATTTCTGGCATATTGGAGAGGCTGCTTGCAACAGTCAGCTGTTTTGGCCACGTTTTTAATGCAACAATTTATAACCAAACTTGGACTCCTGGCGTTGTAGTCAGATTCCTCTGATGTTGGATGATTATTCACCGTGAGTCACTAGTATCTGACCCTTCAGCCTCACAATCTTAGACCTAAACATTCAGGGCCATTAAGCTGCAGCTGAGAGCAGTTTTCTACCATGCATGGGGATACTGGCAGGTAAACTTGACACATGCAAGGCAGTTTTGCAGCCTTTTGCAGAAAGGATGGGGTGCAAAATTGTCAGACCTCTGAGCCTCTTGGTGCAGCATTGCAACAATATGTCTCTGGCACCAGAAAGGTGAAGTGGGTGGGGCCAGAGGCTTCTCATTCTTTAGCCTTAAAGCATCGGCACCTCTTTCTAGTTTGGGAGACATAGAAAGTAGCAGCACAGAGTCAGCCATCAGCAGGACAGGTTATGTACAGGGAATTTGTGGATTTTGGTGCTGGATTGAGTCAAGCAAGTCTCTGTGGTGCACAAACCATCTCCCCCTTTTGTTGAGTTCTCTCTCATCTTGCAAGTCATGGGTATACACACATGGTGAGTAGTCTATGGAAGTGGGAGATGAATGTAGTCAAGAAACATGAGATATTCCACATATAGCACATGTTTAAGAAACTACTTATGTGAGTAATCTGAGTGAACATTAATTACATTACTGTATGCAACTAAGAAAACATTGGTCCTGGCTGTGAGCTGGCCAGGAATGGCGCTGCATGGGAAGATGGAATATGAATGCATCCAGTCAGAGTGACCTTGTAGGAATGGGGAAAAGTAGGAAGGAAGCCAATTGACCAGAACCAAAAATAAGTAAAACAGTGAACTCACTAAACTAAGACAGGAGGAGAAATTTAGAGATTTTAGGTTTAGACATTTTCCCATGCAGCCTGCTTTCAAGGTTAGAGCACATGCCAGAGAAAGGACAGAGTCACACAGGCCTGAGTTCTGTCTGGTATAGCTGACGTGCTGATATATCTATGGTAACAAGCATATTTGATGGTATACTGTTAAGCTGATTGCTGTATGTCTGGGTGGGTACATGGTGTACAGTAAAGCCTAGAAACATTTCTTTTCTCCCAGAAAACTCAACTGCAGAGACATCACGGAGACACATTATCTCCAATTCCAGTATTGGGCCTCACACACTCACACAGATCACGTATTTGCAACAAATCCAGTTAAAATCATGCAACTTCACCCCCCTCCCTCTCTCCACAGCCCCCTACTGTGATGTCTACAATAAGCAAAATATCATGTGAAATGTTTCAAGAATTTAGCGTAAGATTATCATCATAATCATCATCTGCAACAAAAAATTAATTCACTCATGATATATAAAACAAAATGGGAAAGAAACTGCAACTTAACTACACTGGGGGAAGAATTTACATGAGTTACAATGGATAACTTCATGCTCAGCTGTGAAGTAAATCATTATCATGTCTGGTCTTGCCAATAATTTTTTTTTTTT
>BRZM01001414.1:54112-74822 GCA_033238685.1 Lates japonicus
CATTAACTACTTACCTCCACTTTACCACTCACTATTTTAGTGAGCCATCTCTTGTGGAATAGATTATTATGTCAATGTAGAGTATGTAACAGTGTTAATGCAAATTAATACTTCCCACAAGGAAATACCTGCTCAGCACAGCAGGGGAGTGAGAGGTATTAATAACTTCCCCTCATAAGGGAACATGGGCTACAAAACCTCAAGTGGATGCTGGGGTGGAAGTGGGCTTTGGTGAAATTAATATGAAGAACAGCAAAGCAGCAAGTGACAGCATAGCTTTTCTAGCTGAGTAGTGTAGCAGCAGGCATGCAGCAAAAAGTGAGTAGAGTGCCACTTTTGTCCTCAAATACTATTCACTCTTACTTTGTATTTCACATTAACTTAAACTTGTTATTCTTTAACTGACTTGTTAGGACTGGTAAGGCAGATCAAGAATTGCCGTTATGACTTGTCAGCTGATGACATTCTATGACTCTTCAGGACCTTGCGGTGACACCAAAACAATCATGAGCTAAGCAACTGACCGAGGATCTGAAATGAAACTAACTGATGCTTACAAAGCAACTGGTGGCACAGGAAGCATTGTATGAAGCTAATTATCAGCACATTTCGATGTCCTGCAGTAAGTTAACAACCTGAAACTGATAAGAGGCCGGTTTCTACAACAATGATAGAAAAGGACTCAAAATCCACCATGAACTTCCATGAACACACAAGCTGAAGGTTTGAATGGCCCTAACAGTCCTCGACAGAACATTATGTGAAAATCTGGGGTATATCTGAAACACGCCACGCATTACAGCCTAAAAATATCCTTAGAACCAATAGATCTGTAGAAGAGGTGGAAACATCAAAATCAAACATCAAGACTCATGGCTGTGACAGAATGAATTTGCAAGCTATGATATCTCAGCACTGCAGACGCTGAGGAGTGATGGTAATAAACTTCTCCTCAAACCACAGTAGATACACGGACTGGCGCCATTATTATGGAAATATACTCCATTGGTGTGGCTGGGCTATTCATAAACAAAGCACATTGTGGGAACACACTATGTAGTGAAATGAAAATGGTTAGATTTAGTTCTTAGAAATCCCTCTGACACACACAGACAGAATGACTGACTGGCAGCACATTTAAAGAACAGTGTCGAGAGTATTAGGCCCAAGGAAAGGTCATTGTTCAAATTTGTTTTATGTCGTGTTTTTGACACATAGGATTTTGAGAGTGGGAAAGGGAAGGAAATAGAACAGGAAGAAAGAGTTTTGGACATTCACTCATTGAGTAATAAAGCACGTGAGGAAAAGATTTCTTTATTGAGTTTAATAAAGTAGTGGATATATTTACAACAATGATAAACATTATCATTATGTTGTGTATTTTCAGTTTGAGCCTAGTGTTGCCATAGCTATATTATTATTATTATTATTATTCCTGCTAAGTGATGGGTAAAAATGTTCCTTTAAAGACTTATTGAGTCCACAAAGACACTATAACTGGGCAGAATGATCACTGTGTGAGGACTACAGTCATGTTTACATCCCAACACCAGTATAAAATATTAATATCCTCTACTGAGACATGAGTTGGCATGAATTATTCATAATGTAAAACCTCATAACTGTTATGATTTACAACGTGAAAAGGAGCCAAAATGCAGAACTTGAAGAACAAAGATGGGTTTATTGTGAAGAACAAAACACTTGATTTAATGAGCAGGCAGGCAGGCTTCCAAACAAAAGGTGGACTCAGCCAAGAGTCAAAAAACTGAATGCTGATCTCAGGGCGTGGCATTTAACAAAGGTAATGAACCGTATCTGGGTTTGGGGAGAGACAAAGTTAGCCAACAAATGGAGAGAGGGTTTCAAAAAGGGAGTTAAAGAGTCATGAGCTCCTTTAATACACGCTTGGCAAACGGACAATCTGACAAAGACTGAAGTGAAGGACCAGGGTATAAATGCAGGAGTCAGTGAGAAATGAACCAGATTGATGTCAGGAGTGCTTGATTGAGTGGAGGGAACCTGTAGAGGAGATAACCAGATAGCCACGCCCGGAAAACAAAACATGACAGGGGAGTATAAACAGGAGACACAGGAAGGAAACACTGACCACAAGAGAGAGGAGTGGCTGCCAAATCCCAACAATAACACTCTAACATGAAAACTCATAGACATCTTATAAACAAACTACTGTTTAATGCTTGCCAGTTTATAGTGTTGAGCTGAGAGTGAGACTTTACAGTAATGTGCACAAGCTGTGTGTGGGCCTGGTTGGTTTTCTGTTTGTTGTTCACTTTGCTTAGTCAAGTCAAAGTGCTGCTCAGTCAGTCTGATGTGGTCTGTGAGAAATACATTGATTTTTTGAAACGCCTGGACCACTCAAAACTAAATGAGCAGTGTCTACAATAAACATTTGTGAGGGTGGTGTTTGCACTTTCCTTCTCTTGTCTCATTTCACTTGTAGTTTCTTTTTATTCTTCCGGATCAAATTCAGACCACAATAAACAATCAAAGTCTTCTTTATAAATTACATTTATTTAACTAATGTTAAATCAACATTCACTTAAAGGGTATGTCAGCAAATTAGTAGTGTTTGAATGGAGGAAAGAACATGTGAGTGTAAGCTTTAAGACTGAAAATAACCAACAAAACCCTTAGCCCAAAGGTCCCCTGATGGTAGGAGAGAGAGAGCTGATTTCCAGTCCATGGGTCATCACAGCTGACATGCATATCGTGCGTCGCCATGTCAGCCTCTTTGTTGTTGTTGTTACACCAGACAGAGGCCGTTCGTGGTGCCAGAGCGTAGCCCTGGAGGATGATGTACAACACTCTCAACAGTAAATTACTCACCGAGGTCCGCCAGACGCAGCACACCTGGACCAATACAACCAGCACTTTTGGCCCAGAAGATATTTGACAAGCCTGACTTTGTCGACGACTTCAGCAGCATGATGGTTTCTGGCCTAGTTTAATATACACTAGTGTATGCGTCCTGCACACGACAGGCCATACACTGGTATCTCACAGTGGCTTTCAATTTTACAGGAGGTTCTTACCCACTGCTCACTTTCTGGCAGTGGTTTGAGGGAGTAATGGACTTGACCAAGAGCACCTAAAACCTACTGGAGCCAAGGGTGAGGAGACTTACTGCTATTTCAGAGTAAATATTAGCAACCGCAACTGGCCGCAGTAATGACAAGAATTTGTTTTGCTCCACTAGGCTGATATTTGGTTTCATTGGGAAGCAGCACTACACCGATTCTCAAAGACAGGCCCACGAATGCTCTGTTTCGCTTCAGTGGGACTTGAGATTGGAGGCATCACCATTGCTTATGTGTCTGCTACTGAGAGTAAGTGCGGCACCAGTTAAAGTTTGGTTGTGGTTTAGTGTAATGTTTTTTCTAAGTTTCTTCAACTGTGGTTTGGATTGCGATGCTGAGGTACAATCTAGTGAATCTAGTTTTGACAGTGTTAACAGGGAAATTACACAGTATATCTTTTATACCTTATTATGTTATGATATTTTATATGAGGAATTTGTAACTTTATATTAATAAGTACAGTTTAACTTTAACATAGTCCCAATCAAGACTGAATAAATCAGTTGCAATAAATTTGCACTCAATATATAATATAAAGCCAGACCTTTATTAGGGAGACCATAGGTATTTTAAAGTTTCTGTAATATACACTGTTGTGCACATTACCTGGATTATTTTTTTACAACAGAACATATTTTTTTAATTGACAGAAAAAGCACTCTAATCAAGAAATACATATGTTGCATGACGAGTGCTGGTGTTCCACACAGGTGGGAGAGGATGGTAGAAGGATAAAGTATTAATAACTCTCACTCTCTCTCTCTCTCTCCTCCATCCCTCTTGTCTCTCTCTCACACAAACATATATATACTGACATCAAACTTTTTTTCCTCTCCTAGACGGGGCCAGAAAACCAAAAATATCCAGCTCTTCACTAAAGAGAGATCTGAGATCCGTGAGCTCCAGACCGTGATCCGACATTGGTCACATAATCTATGACCCATCCCGAGTTCCCCTAAACATGAAGTTTTCTAAAAATTCTACTCAGGTAATGGCTTAGTCATGTACAGATTTTTAAGGCTCAAGTTTAAGAAAGAACAGGGAACAACATCTGTTTGGTTTTTTTGCTGTTGTCCCAAACAGAGCCTCAGGCGTCACCAGTGGGGGTTATATCCCAGTGTCACTGCAAACCAAAGTCTGCACAAGGAATTATTTATTACAAATGAACCAAGTCATTTTGAGATCAGTAGAAAACACTGGGAACGTTGTCATGTTTGTGTGTTTTGATGCGGTGCAGGGAAGCTGGCACAGTCAGCACTCCCCCCACCTCCCGCTATGGCACCAATGGCTGATACCTTTCCCATGCAAGTGTCACATCTACACATTGCACTTTATTTCCACACCATTATTTCTGGTGCTGTCTCTAACCAGCTAGTACACAGTTCCCTACCATTTATGTTTGGTATCGCTCATGTTTGATTGTCATCCTCAAGAAACTTTTAGAAAGTTAATGATTATTCATTTACAATTAATTGGTGAAAAAATCTTGAAATTGAAAGACCAAAAAAATTAAGCCCAAAAGTTCCAAACTGAGGTCAATTTGAAAACACTTGAGTATGCCAAGGATATTTATGTTACTATTAGAAGTAAAGGCCTCATTCTTAATCACTTGAGCTCTTTTGAAATGTAAAAATAAAGTTCTGTTTGAATATTAGTGGTCTTGCCAGCAGTAAGCACAGTTTTAGTGATGGATATAATAACAAAATAATTCATGAATTCATCTGAAATCAAACCAAGCTAGAAAAAGAGAGATGCACAGAGAATGACAATGAGTATGCATTGTGTTGGTGAAAAACCCAACCATAACAATTTAGTCTAAAACTGTAATGAAAAAGAGATGTACTATGCGGAAATGAATTTGGTATCCAAAACTGAATAACCAGTTCAACATAGTTGACAGTGAGTTGAAAAAAAAGCGGTCAGAAATTGAAAGTTAAATTTTTAGTCAGAAGTTTGCATTTTGAACCAACTCTTGAACTATTGTAAATTTTCTTTTCTGCCTTCAGACAAGCTATAGTGAGACATGTGCGCCTGTCAATGCCTTCACAGATTTAAAAAATACTTGCGTTACTGAAGAGAAATAATGGCAAATTCTGTTCAAAGAAGTTGCATCCTCTGAAAGTTGTGATGGCTTGTATTTGAACAAAAGCAAAATTAAGGATATGGTAAATTAAAACAGAATAATTCATAACTTTGTTATTAATAATGTATAACACCTGACTTGTCTCATGGTGAAACTGGGAAACCACTGTTTTAAACCATCTCAAACATAAATGAAAACATTTTTGATGTGCAGTGTACTTTATATGTGCAATTAATATCAAAACCTCTGCAATGACACATCATTCTTGTTAACCTTCCACTGTGTGATCAAAACATCTACCGAAGTTACAGTAGCTTCATATCCTCCTACAACATAAAGTCCCATAAAACAGAATATCTGAGCAAATCAAAGCTGACTCAAATATCTTCTTAATACCAGAACAATCATCACACATCGATGTGTTTGACCACCCTCCATCACAAAACACTTAAAACACAAATTATTTCCAGTGATTCGACATTAACAGGTCATGAGGAAAAACGGCTTCCTTTAAATTTCCGTTCAGTGTCAGTTTGCTGCTGATCAAGTTACCGAAGGAAGCTATAAGGTCGTTAATTTTAACTGGTTATTAAAGAATCTACCAGAAAGTTCCCAGTGATAGCGCCCTGTCCCTGATGCTCTTTCAGGCATCAGTTCCCGTGCAGCTGCTCAGGCCTGCAAGAGGCCATCATCACCACATGATGGAATCACCCACTAATTCTGATGTGGACTTCAGCTCAAACCCCTCTGTTGTCTCTCCTGAACCAATGTAAGTTTTTTAATCTTCATATCAGTGCATGAAATCCATCGCCATGTTGTTTTGCTTTTCCTAAAAACAGTTTTGCACAGTTGGAGAGGTCATCTCTTGTGTGTATGTGTCTGTTCTCTAGTTCCACAGGTAACAATATGGACCTAGATTTGACAGTATTCTCCAGACTCTGAGCAATTAGAAGAGTCCCCATCAAGCTGCTTTTTGAGTGGTATGACAGAGACCAAAAGTCAAACTCATCAGTCTAACTTTCATATGAGAAAAAGTGCCATTTGTTGTCATCCATCCATCCATCCATCCACAGCTTCAGCTTGCTTTTGAGTTAAAACTTTTCGGTGACAATATTTCTGGGAATTAGTATGTTGAAGCTGTCAAAAGAAGGAAACCTAGGGTAAAGTAAAACTGAGAACAAACCAAACCAAACCGAAAAGCGCTGTCATCACTGTCCGTCGGCTATCTGTGCTTTGTTTTGCTTTTTTTTTTTTAAAAACCTTTCCCTCTCTCCCCCGTGATAGGGTTTGTTGATGTTGCTTTTGTTTGGTTTGTTAGTATCGAGGGTATTGGTGATTACTGTACAGATATACTGCTTTCCCAACAAACACACACATATGACAGCAGACCGTGTAAGCGTTTCAAGTAGCAGAAGGTAATAGGAACACACCAGTGGACAGAGCTCATAGAAATTACTTTTTAGACCCTGGAAAACATTGCATGTTGCCTTTTGCGTTTGTTGCACGTTTTCTTAGTCATGATGAGGCAAGCATATTTGACTAGCAGTTCCCTATTGTATATAACTCTTCCTTGTGATTGAAAAGCCTCACATAGTATGTTATGCACTCAGTATACATTGTTACATTATTACGTCATAACTAAATCATGAGTCAGTCAGTGTTTGTGACTTAAACCTGGTCTGTGGTATGAGGAGGATTAGGAACACGAAAGGAACAATAAGCTTTTCCACACATGTTGAGTGTGAAACTGTACCACACTGATGGATATTTACAAGGAAAGTGGTGATGATAATGGTGGTGGGCAATGCTTACATCATACATTATATTAGATATAAGTATGTATCAGATCCCAGTAACTAAGCATAAACATCACATATTACATGCTGTAGAGTTGTCATTTTTTGATTTTAGATTAGATATTGTCTGTGATGTGATTCGTGTCTGTCTGCAGTCTTTTGAGAAATAAAGCCACCTCTCCCTTATTCTTCAATGTAACTGCTCAAGATATATGTAATTTTACGTAAGTTAATGAAAGTAAATTTGCTTGGAGTCTCCCATGACATGTGCCATTTGAATGTTTTGTGTTGCTTGAGCTGGTTTTAAATATTCAAATCGCTGGCCTTAAGTGCATAAATGTTACATATGAAAATGAAAAGGGAAGAAGTAATTATCACTGCAGTTAACAGGAAACTGTGCAGGATAAAGAACAACATTATTCTGACAGGGGATGTATTTCTTTCATTTTGTGGGAGTTTTAAATTTAAATTAATCCTAGTTTTAGTAGCTTTTATTCAGAATCTGAACGTATATCAAAACCAGCCCTCCCCATAAACTAGTATTTGGTTTTATAAGAAGCTTTGCACTACCTGAGATCTCTGTCTGTCAATGCTGTGCATGTGATAATGTAGGAGTGTGTTAGAAGTGACGAAGCACATATGTTTGCTAGAGATAACCTATTATATCATGTGGAACGACTTCTGGGTAAATCACTCTGAGGCTACCACTACAATCCAAATAATCTTACAGCTATGGTGACAAGTAAAATCTCAGTTTTTCTCAAAATATTAAAAATATTTTTTTAAATGTATTTATAAGAAATGAGTTCTCTTCCTTAAGTTGATGTCACAGCTGTTTGTGGCAAATTTTTTGAACAATGTACATGGGGGAGTATGTCCTGCGCAAGTAGTTGCAGACAGATGAATCACAACTTTCACTGCCCCTGTATTATCACTATCACTAAAATAACCTAATCTGACAAGCAAATGTTTATGTAAATGTTTACAGGGTTTAGTTCTCAGGTGTGAATATGTTATATATAATAACTGTTGCGTATATCTAAGGTGTGCTTCTTTGGTATATGCAAATGTAGGTCTCTCCTGTGTGGAACCATCTGCTTAAATCCCATATTTTTCTACAATGGGTCTAAAAGAAAAACAGACAAAAAAGGATTGAAAACATAAGAATTTTTGGATTTTTTTGACATATAAAAATAATAAATCAGTGGCATTGAGATTGGGAAGGTATGCCTGGTACCATAAAGGCTGTCCATTGAATGAAAGCATATTGGTGTATAACATAATTGGCATCACTTCCATAATCCATCAGCCAAAGAGGAGACATTGCATAACTAGGATATTATATTTCCTATTCATCCAGTTTCAACAATCATGAAATGTTTTTTTTTTAAAAAAGAAAACTTTACACTGTACATCACAAAGCTTTTCCATTAGAACACAAATTCTAATTTCAACATGCCACTAAAATGTAAAATCTACTCAACCACTGCCAGGGAAATCACACTGAAGGAAAAAAAAAAGGTTATCTAGAGAAAGCAGAAAGAGAATAGCTTACATGTCTGGTTCAGTAACTGCTCTGGTGAAATTTGTCAAAATGCTAAATTATCTCAGTGCCCCCGTCCCCTTCCCTCCATCCCAGCAGCTTTAGATGTCCCCTCATTAGAGCAGAACAAGATGGCTGCCTCATAAACAAAGGGAGGAGGTAGGGTGAATGAAGGAGGGATGGAAGAGAGAGGGGACACCAGGCCAATGCAGAGCTTCAACTTCAAAGTTCATTCGCTCTCGTAGACTGTATGAAAATAAAGGTGTACGTTTATCACCCTATACAAACACGCTAAAGTTTTCAGTCGCCTCGCGGTGACCTTCTCTCTTCTCCCAAATATCAGAGAGGGGCTTGGCCAATGAAACTATTTTCACTCCTAAAGAGCCACCCAGCTCAGCGTAGAAAAGAGAAGGCACCAGGTGTTTGCCAACACCAGCAAGAAGCCACCACACCTCATGCACTCTTTCATTTCTAACCTCGAGTTGATGTAACAAAGACCCTTCAGTCATGCCAAACAACACAAATCAACTAGAAAAACACTTGCTCCTCATTGACAGCTCGTCAGGTTTGCTCTCTTTGTTTTTCCATGGCAGACACGCAAAAATAAAAAGCAAACCAACTATCACACACCTGTACATGAATCAGTGGTAAGTGCTGCTCTAAAGCTTCAATGACAAAATCATGTCAGAAAGTCATTTAAAATGTAACCCAACACAAATACTGTATAAGTTGTCTAAATGTAGTAGATTTCCCACTTATAAAGCAATAGGTAACAGATTTGGTGGCAGTTACCACTTCAAGTGTTTGTAATTGTAACTTCATTGAAGACTGAGCTCAGAAAAGACCAGATGGTTTAGTGTTTTGTGTTTATTTCAATATAAATATGAATGTATGTGTGCTTCACTAGATGAGACACAAACTCTCACTGGATGAATTTGGGTTAAAGATTTGACTCAAAGGCATGAATGAGTTTCATCTGATATAAAATGGGGATCACTCTAAACATGGTGAACTTCTGAATCAAACTTTTGCAGTATTAGTGAGGGCGCGGAAAAGGCAGCATCTTTCCCTAAAATAAGTTTGCATGATAAATAAAAATAATAATAATAATGATAATCTTGATACAGACAAAAGGATTGTGGCAATGAAAAGTGAAAAATAAATGATCAATTAAAACAAGCACACAAGCATACACATGCACATAGACATGCATGCACACTCACGCTCTGTCTCTCTCTCACACACACGCATACAACTAAAAAAGAAAAAAAAGGAAAAAAAAGTGAGCCAAATAAATACTGGTAAAGTACAGTACGTACATGTAATTTACCAAAAGTTCATGAAACGAAACAAAACGAAGGGCGAGATCACACTGGATCAAAATGGAAAAGCATGCAGAAGTCCACTGCTCTACTGTAGCTTCACTCCTAGCAGACTACAAAATAGGGAGAAAAACAGAAAGAGAGAGAAAGGGAAGGAAAGACAGAGAGAGAGAGGCCCCTGTCCTGAGCAGTTATAGCCACCAGGTCAGCCGGGAGTGACTGACTCCCCACACCACAGGGCACAGGGTGCTTCCTTCAGTGGCAAGTCTTCTTCTAACCCTCCATCTTTGTCCTGCAGTCCAAGGGGGAGGCGGAGGAGGAGGAAGGATGGGTAGATGTGAAATCAGGAGAGATGGTCAGGGCTGTGGGTGCCCCTTCGCTGTAATTCAGTAGGTCCAGTTCTGGATACACAACAAGGAGTTCGGGATCTGTGCTATAGCGTGTGTGGAGGCGGGGGAGGGGGGAGGAGGTATGTGTGCAGAAACACTGAGCGGGCTGAGGATGGACTGGGAACTGAGGGTGCAGTGTGAGGCGTGACAGGTGAAGGGATGGGGGAGTCAGAAAGCCAATCTTCCACTCCAGGCTTATAGGGCCTGTGTCTTGAGCTCGATGGGCTCTCCCCTGGTCTCCTGCTGGCCCTCTGCCTCTGGGGGCCGGGTGCCCTTCAGTGTGGCGAGCCTCTCGGAGAGGCCGCGCATACGGGGGAACAGCATAAAGTCATACAGCAGAGCACCCATGGCACCGCCAATCATGGGACCCACCCAGTACACCTGTCGTTAACAAAAAAGACGAAGTGCAGAGTGTGTCAGTGAGCCTCAAGATGTCACATTACTACGGTTTGGAAGAAAGAAAAGATTTACAGATATGATGATCTTACCCAGTGGTTGACAAAATTCCTGACCAGGACAGCGGGGGCGAAGGACCTTGCTGGGTTCATTCCTGCTCCAGTGTAGTACATCTAAGTCAAAGAGACAGGGAGAGCAGTTTAGGATTAAGATCGTGAATGCGTGTCTGTGATGTGATACAATGCTCAAATTCTTGCAAGAATCTAGCGAGCTGTTGCTGTCTCTAGACCCTAGGTTGGTTCTTACCCCGAGAAGATGCCCCATGAGCACAGAGAAGCCGATGGAAAGGGCAGCAGAGCCCATGCGTCCATTGCGCCTCTCATCAGTCACAGCGAAGATGCAGACAACAAGCTGCAGGGTGAGGAAGACCTCCATGGTGGTGGCCATGCCCAGGCTGATGCCTGGCTGCAGCTGAAAGATGGGAGGGGGAAGAAACATTGATTAATTAATGATGTAAGTGCATGAAATATAACGGTTATAATGGTTTTTAATTTGTTAGATACAATTAAATTCTTGTATATATAATGCAAATACATACAGATAAGGTCATTTTCTTTTGAATTACCTTCTGCTAGATGAGTTTTAGACCCATAATGTATGTGAAACATTCTCAATACAGGAGTTGGAAACAGTCTGCTTACTTGCAGTAATGGACACAGAGTATTCCAGTAACTGGCAGGTAATCTTACCGTGTTGAGTGCCAGGTTTCCCCTCATGTTGCCGGGTGTGACCCCATAGAGCACGGCAGCGCCAGCCATTGCTCCGAGACACTGGGCTATGATGTAGAAGAAAGCACGGAACAGGGACATCTGGGAGCCGATCAGGTAGGCAAAGGTAACGGCTGGGTTGATGTGACCTCCGCTGATGTGGCCGATGGACTGGATGAGGGTGGCAGCCGCCAGCCCGAAGCAAAAGGCAACATGGAGGACATTATGGGGCCCAGTGGTCCAGCGGAGGGCTGCCCCCAGCCCAAAGAATACAAAGAACATGGTGCCGTAGAACTCGGCAAAAACCGCCCGCCAGAAGGACATGGACCTGAACTCCCACATGGTGTCAAAAGGTCAAAAAACAACCTCTAAGCAATGGAGGGATGAAAAGTCAAAAGAAAAAAACAAACTAATCAGCTAACAGGAGATGCTGCTTCTCCACAATTAAGACTATTTGAGACCAAAAACAAAAGGTAAATGACAAAAATTTGCCCTCAAACAGAAACTGCCTCTCTAAAGCTAAATGCAACAACACGTAAACTGCTCAACATGTAACTCTCATGTAACTGTGAGTAATCTCCTGCTCTGCCTACTGAATTCTGGTTTCTGTCATAGAGAGCTCCTGAGTGGAGCAATACGCCAGTCTCTGTGCATCTATGTGCCAACCCCGCTGGTTGTTAGTAGAAGAACATGGATAGACAAACGTTAAGCATGTCCTGCAGACATTCAGCCTCTTTACCAGAGCAGGGGGAGCTCGGAGGCCTTTTTATAACACCCCAGGGCCAGAGTAGCCCCGCTGATCCAGGGGGAGGGGCCAGTGCACAATACTATGAATCAAAACAAAATCGTTTAACCCTTCTCCTGCCCTGACCTTGCTCTGTCCGCTCAACTTAGAAATCCCTCTGAATCTGGACAGGTTCATACATATAAGAAAGCTCTCAAAATACGACACTTAGTGTAATGGGTGCTTTTGAAATTAGGACTTTGTGGTGGGCCTCATGTGGTCAGAGCACAGCAGAGATGTAAACAAAAATTGGGTTGGTGTGGCAATACACTGGGGGTTTTCCAGCTTTTCAGGCATTCAGCTAGATCTCTGCTGTAACTGGAGGAGGTAGAGATCCTGTCCCTGAAAACAACAAACAACAGCCTGAAGCACTAATACCAAGAAAGTGGTAGGAATTTCCACTCATAACACCACTGATTGAAAACTGTCCCTTGTAAAACCACACTGACTTTCAAACCTGAAAATAGAAACGCAGTGGGCATGTGGTGGGCAGCACCTGTGAGCTGGTAGAAAGTGGGGTACACTGGTGGTTTTAGCTTCTTTTCTAATAATTTGGATATTTTTACATGCACAGTGTAAATGTAATTACAACCTTAACCTGTCACATGTTTTCCATTATTGTCCTTCTATTGTCTCCACTGAAATGTGCAATCAACAGTTCACATTCACTCTGATCAAAGCTGTGATCGCTAAAGCGCGAGCAATTTCTCAATTTCTCCACTTGTGCTCTGGATTGGTACAAATTAGGTTCGTGGCAGCAGAACTGATTAGGCTAGAGTTTTACATTGTGTGTCCTGGACGGGTTTGGAGGCTCAGGTCGGATAAAGCGGTGGAAAATCCACGGTTGGAGAGGAAGAGGGGAGAGCAGGGCCTGGCATTGAGCTTCTGCACTGGAGCATCATGCTGACCAGGGCAGCCAGAGGGACGACCGCGGCCCTCTGAAAGGATTATGCTGAGCTCACCGCTTTTCTCCTTTTCATGCATGGAAACAAAACGCTGGCAGTAACAGTTTCTGCTGGTTTCTATGATCTGTTTGTCTAGCTGCCACTGTTGAATCTGTGAGTTCCATTTTCCATGGGGCAGATTGGCTATACACACATATATATATATTGCCTCTGTGCCATAGATGCTCCAGAGAGCTGCACTGGGATGGCATCAGGAGAATTTACAAATATAATCTGCATACCTTTTTATGCCTCAGAGGATGTTGGTCAGTTTTGAAGTTGTCTGCTTTTTACAGATACTCAGTATGATTTCTTGTATTAATCTCACAGCAGCCTGACGTTTGGATGTTTTTTCACCTTCCAGTCAGGGAACTACCACTGTCACATGATGGACAGCGGTGGCTGTACCTGGAGAAATGATCACTATTTTCCTCAAAATATAGAGTTGATCCTGTTGTTCTGAACCTGACAGTTTATTAGTTTGCCAGTTGGTGCATCTCTATTGTCATGAGTATTATGTCCTTCTCATGACTCCCTCCATCAGTGGTAAGCCACCTTTTGTGGGTTTAAGCCCACAGTTTAGTTTTTACAGGGGAGGGGGTTGAAAAGGTGCTTGCATTGTATTTTTGCTGTTCCCTGAGTCCAGACTGCTGACACATACACAACATCGCAGCCCCTAAACATCTCACAGCGGAGTAGAAACTCTGGCCTGCACTCACAACGCTGTGGTAAAAACTTGCATTACAGAAGAGCCTCAGCAGGAGGTATTTAGATATTTAAGGTATATAATTACCCATTCATAGGACAAACTTTTATTCCAAAAAGCTCTAAAACCATAGATCAAGCGTATCTTTTATCGCACTGACAACAACATCTATGGCTCAAATGAATGAATGAATGATCTATGGCCTTTACTAATAATTCATCTTAATAACAGATGAGAATCAGAGAATTAGGAGATAGTTTACATCTGTAATTGCCTTTTAAGTTCGTACTGCAGTAGCCATGTGTAGAAAACCCACACACAGCAACTTTACAATTAATTTACACTGGAAATTTACAACATAAGGGAATTGTCAGACCTGTTTCTCTTTTTGTTCTTAGTTTAAAAGTACAGAGAAGATGGGAAGCCCCTGAAATACCTTAAGTAATATTAGAGAGAAGTGAGAATACAGTGCTGTGAGGCATTAGCACTACACAGTGGATATATAGTGATACTTCACTTTTTTTGTTTTAGTCTGTTAATGCAATACTCACGTGCTCATTTGTAAACTGAAAGTATTTATACTTTCTACAATTGTTCCTCCTTTTCACACTGGCCCCTGGGGACATCATGGTCTAATGCAAATTCCAAGGTAGGAGGAACAAGAGCCACAGTCCTCATTCATGTGAATTCATTCTGAAGTTCATCTAGAGCTATATTGGATATTTTCCAACTGTTGACTACAAGATGTCATCTTTGTGTCACTTTCACTCCACCACGACTCAGTGAGGAAACATGTGGGGTAAAACAGTAACCAGTATGGACATGAGTAATAATTAAAGTGACCAATAATACTTTCAATGTACATGTGGGAAATTAAGTGTTGTGTAAAAACAGATTACATGGCCTTTGACCTCATTCCCACCATGGTGAATATTCATCCCATCCTGTTAGTTTTACCTCTTAACATCATTAATCATTAAACCTTTTTTGCAAATTGTATTCAACAATCTGAAACAGTTTATTAGAAATTTATACCCAAACTCCCACAGCATGAGACAAACGCAAAAGTGTTCAACACATGTTGAATCAAACACACAAGCCTCCAAAGCATAGTTCTAGTGATTGTGATTAACAAACATTTATAACCTGTACTGTGTAAACTACTTGGGAAACTCTTGATAGACTACATAGGATTTCTGCCTTCAAAGCAGTATGCATATGGAAGAAAATTAACTTGTGTACCTGCTACAATGTGCAATGTTTTGTACACTGGCATAGAGAAACACACTCGCCTTTGCGAACTATATGCAAAGATTGTACCACTCTACTACCATAATCTCAACACAAGCTGTAAGTTGCACAAGCATATCTGTTTATTTTAAATGCTGAAATGTTTTAAAAAATGAAATTATTGTTAAATATTTGCAGATGTTGGCATACATTGGAAAACCCATTTCAAGCGGAACTCCTGCTTTTTAAATTAACAAACATAAGTGCAATTTACAATACAAACATTAAAGGGGAAAAATCTGTTATTAAAAAAATCTACTTTTTTGGAAAATAGGCATTTTTGAGTGTTTTTTTCTTCATTAGAAATCACAATGTTCAATACATAACTTGACATCGCCAAAAAAAAAAAAAAAGAGAGAGAGAGAAGGTGTAAGACATCAGCACATCCCATTATAGCCGTTTAAGTCAATGAACAATAACATTTTCATTTGAACAGAATTGTCCATGCAGAACAGAACAGCAAAGCACAGCACTGTATGTCGCTATGGATCTCTGTGCATGTCTGTATCCAACAGTCACTCCGTGTCGCTCCCTTGAAGGGTTTCGCTTTGGAAACTGCGTAGAGAGATGAGGTTTCTTCCCCAACGTGGCTGCCAACTCATGTCTAGTCTCTCTTCAACCGACTTGAATAACTCGCTTTGTTAACTACTGGGGTGACTTCCGTTTTCATCTACTCAAGGTCGGGCATTTCTGTAACAGACAGAATTTAAAACATTTAAGTGTGAGAATCTAATCATTCACCTCGTAGAACCATTTTTACTGAATAAAATAAATTATTTTTCAAGGTCAGAAATATACAGTGAAGCCCTTCCTAAAACAACATAAACATCACTATGCTACATTGGATGATATCATCTTTTCCACAGACATTTTATAGCTTATTTAACAGATCCTACAATGATTCATCTGTTTGTGCGCACTTGGCAACACCTAGCATTATAGCTTTCTTCTCTTCTTCTCACCCCATGGGATCTAGTGACTACTGATTTCTAATTATAACACAGCACTTTTGGAATAGCACTTACTTTCATCATCGCTGTCTGCAGAATCATGCTGCAAAACAAAGTAAAACAAACATTTTAATTTTACCCACAATGCCTTTACCTGGTAAATTTCACATAAACAGTTCCTCAAACAAAACATCTGTCTCTGTAAGAAAGGATCTGAACCACATGAAAATAAAAAAAAGTACTAGTGTATTTAAAAAACATACCTCATCATCTGCGCCATCTAAGTCAGGTAGATCATCCCCTCCCATGCTGTTCATCATCTGGAGGAATGCATGAGAAATAACAATCATCTTGTCATCACTGCATTTCATCTGGATATACTCACTTCAGGCACTGTGCAATGCACTTACCTCTGAGAATTTGTCAAAACTTGACAAGTCCTCATCTGAATCATCCTCCCAGTCTTTCCAGTTATTGAAATCCACACTCAGCCAGTTGCACTTTGAGATGACAGATTCAAGTGTCAAGTACAGCAATATTTGACATGTAATTGTTTATAACTTGCAGTCTGATGCAACTTATATTGATATGTAAAATAATAAATTGATACATAAAATAATAATAAAGTAAATAAGTGACCTGACAATTTATGGAGACTTATTTATTTATTTGATGGCGATTAAAGTGGTGGCATCTAGTTGAGTTGAGTCCTGATGAGTGTCGATTGACAGGTAGTTTGTTTTTTCGTTTTCTTTTCTTTGTTTTAAAATGAAAGTTACCTTTGTCTTGTCTTTGGTGAGTCGTGGCCATGATTTCCCCGCCTCTGCTTTTCGTAAACAACACAACACAGACCTGTCAGTGCGTCTGTGTTTGGATTCCTGTGTTGAAAAGAGAGATTTTAATTAAGGTTTTAAAGGAATAAAACACTGTAGAACTACAACTATGACTACAAGTGACAAACATACTTTAGGGTCAATCTCCCCAAAAAGGTCCACTGTATTCTGGTGCTTGATATTGTCTGTTCCACTGACACAGCTGTAAGATAAAATGAAAAAAGGTCATGAAATTTCTTTTCCAACTGACAAAAATAATGGCATTGTTTGTGTTTTCACAATGCTGTTCATACACTGTACCACAGATCAGGGTCAGGTTTCCAATAAGAATCATAAGTCTAAGTACTAATGCAACTTACCTGAAATCAATTTTGGACTTGTCAAAATTTACTTGCACATCTTTACTGTCCTCCACGCAGAACTCTATAAAAACAGAGTCCCGTCTGTCGTACCATTTAGCTGTTGCAGGCTGCCTAATGACAAAGGAGAAAGAGGGAATAAGTAACAGTAAAACAATCCAACGTCAGCCAAGCTTCATTATTGGAAATGATAAGTGTTCAACTGAGAGTGTTCCCTTTGTTAATATTAAGTGGATATATCATTTTCAAAGTCATAGGTGTTTATACTGCTCTTATGGTCCACGTGTACGTGGTGCAGTACATCTGAGGTCACGTTTGAATCATGTTGACGAAGCTTCACTCATTCATTTCAGATTAGTATGAGTCTCAAATATCCTGCACCTATAAGCGCTAACTACTCACTTATGATGATAAATAAATAAGGACTGAACTGAACTGAACCTAAATGCTTGTCAAATTGCTGCTCCTGCTAACATTACATTACAGATCGCATACTCCAGAGGAACATTTAGATGATCATAATGAGAAGGAGTTGGGCAATGCTACATTAACAGTAACTATGTAGTTATTTGGACGTGAACCACAGGAGAAAAATATCTGCCACGGGTCAAGCCTGCTTATAATAACCTAATCACTGACGAGCGTATCTAAGTTGGAGTTAGCTTACGTTAGCTAAAGTGAAATCTTCTAAGCTAATCATGACACCATGCTTTTTCAATGCTAACATTACCCTCGTCCTATTGGTTGACATTAGCCTGCTAGCTAAGGATAACTGAGCTGATATACTGCGCTTAAACAAAAGTAGCAATGAGTTTATCAGGTTGTGGGACATGATGGTGTCAAATTATTATAGGCTGAAGGAAAGTTGGCTGTGGGTTGATTTAACAACGTGCTGTGCCTTTTAGTTTTGACAGCCCTGTAACCGTTGAGGCTAACTCGTGTGCTAGCTCAGTTAGCCAAGTCAGTTAGCTGGCTGACTCGCACTTTACACTACACTACTGCTAAGACTTGTAGCTAGTTAGCAACGACCATAAGCGACTACGTAGTAAACCAAAGACTTACATCTTCACTGTTTTAGCAATTAAACTCCCTCGTCGGACCACGACTTAGATAACAAAGGTACCTAACTGTAGCGCCCGGCAAAAAGGATCACTGAAACCTAAACAGTTAGCTAACTCTACCGTTTACAACTGATGCACTACTGCTTCTCCAAACATCGCGTGTTTTCGTTCGTTCTCTCGTAAGGTGCCGTTTCACCCGCCTGCTTGGAGCGTAGGCACGGGGGCTTCACAGAACCGAAACTACAGGAGACAGTTCTAGAATGGGTGTGCTCGGCGTTTTAGGGCAGAGTACGAGCTCCACCAGCAGTGTCACTATGTAACTGACAGTCTGACACACAAAGTCTGACGCTGGAGAAAGTGACGACCTCAGTCGCAAAACTGGATTACCAACGAGGCGGGCACCAGACCAGAGGTCCCAAAACCCCAGGTTTACTCCACATCATTTGACGGCTAATTAACATAGGCTAATTAATCAATTTTAAAAATCACACATTTCTTAGAAATGTGTATTCTGAAGTATAGCAACTATCCCCTATCATCTTGCCAAAATCTAGTTTTAAGATCGTAATTGTTTATTAAGTTTATTATATATTTAGTTATAATAATAACAATAAATAAAAAGTTGAATTAGCCTATGTAGCACATTAACAAAGTTATAGTGTTTTGGTGACAAAAAAAATGCAGCTAAATAAAAAATAAAAACACAGATCATAAATTACAAAGGTGTGAAAGGAAGATAAAAAATATAAAGTGGTAATACTTCAGTGAACATAGCAACATATTAAATATTTCATGATTATGTATTCCTATAAAAGAATGTTTTAAGAAGGGATGTGTTCTACAGTCTGGAGACCTAGGATTAACCAGTAGACACCCACCCACCAGTGTCAGGGACCGCCCAGGCACACAGGAAGTAAAAAAAAAATTTTTTTTTAAAAAGGTCAGGTTGTTTAATGCTTGTTTACTATCATACAAAACTGAGAAACTATCAAAATTGCTGCCAGTTAATCATCTAATCAACTAATTGATCAGCCAACTAATCGTTTCAGCTAATGCCAGGGAAATAATGAAACTGCCATCTGTAGTGAAGGACAGAAGGGGTACAATAGCAAATCTTTGCCCTGCAGCCACCAGGAGTTTGAATTGGCCTGAAATGGAAAGATCAAAATAGTGTTAATCACCAAAGCACTGTGTATATTCCTGAGGTCTGTGTTGAATGGATTCTTCCCTCATTCAAACAATTCAGAGCTAACTATAACTATTATAGAACATTTTGAAACTTAAAAAACAAATTAATTTATTTTAGTACATCTTCGTTTATTTGGCAGCATAGCTGGCCCATTGCTCTGTTTCTTGGTGCATTACCGCCACCTGTAGATTAGTGGTATAGTTCTCTGTGCGCACCTGAAACCTCTGCTTCAAATGTGTGAACAAGATAATTACAACTTGTCTTGGACGCAATCATGGTCCAATATGCAAATTACACAAGATGAAGTGATGTGATGTAGAAACTCGAAACCTCCAGAGTACATGCATAGAGAATGGCCTTTTCATTAAAGCAGGAGACATCTTGCATCCAGGGATACATTAGTATCACCACTATTTGCACATTTAACAAGTCACACACCTTCATGTACAATTTATTCCTAAACTGACTGACATGGCAAAGAGGGCAACAGACAGTAAATACTCTCAGTATTACAGGCAAATTGTAACACTATTATTAACTGTAGCATCTATTAGAATATCAGAGTTGAATAAACATCTTTATGACACACTGTAGACAGTGTACAACGTCAACAAGTTGTAGTGGATTTCACTATTGTGTTACTTACTTCTTGACATAGTTAAAAGAAAAGTACATTTCCTATACTGTAGACATTTGCAACTGCAATTAATAATTCAAAGAAGGTAACATGGGCTTTATATCAATCAACATGCTGAATAATTTATGTGTACATTCATTATGTATATCCATTCATTGCCATGCACAACAGAAACAAAATGAAAGATAGTTCTTTTATAGTTCTTTTCAACTCCTGCCTCCAATAAGGAATCTTGGTGTGGAGGAAGATCAGTGTTATAGGAAGAACTATAGCATGAATAAGACAAAAACATAAATGAGTGAACGGATTCATTTGGTGGCAGCATTTCGGAGATGAAGAAAAAGACACAGGACTCTGGCTTGTGGCTGTTTTCTCAGCAGAGATGAGCACAGATGCAGTGGTGGAAGCATCTCCCTTCACAGCTTGCTTCTCAGGCGGGTTTTTAGCAGATCCCTCTTAAGCATTGCTACTAGTCATAATATTAGAGTGAAGCTTTGTTTATATCAGTTTAGGTCCTTGTGGGGATAGAGGCTGCTGGTGTAGGTGTGGTGTTTTTTTTT
>BRZM01001415.1:0-35000 GCA_033238685.1 Lates japonicus
GCTACTGGACAGCTTGGATCAGACTTGGAGGAATGACTCCTGAACATATTTTTTTTCTGTTTCACAGAACAATAAACTAAAAAAGCCACAGTGACTGGAGTTGGTTGAGCGGCTGTACAAAATCCTACCATACTTATACTTACTAGGGCGATAGACCACAGAATTAGATTTTCATTTTATCTTCTGTGTTTGTTAAGAAAATCATTTTTAAAAAATCTCATAAACATCAAAGCCAGTTTCACAACAACAACCATTTAAAGAAAAAAATCCTGTAATGATCATTCCCTCACAAAACAGCCAATGACAGCACAACAATCTGTTGAAACTATGGTCAGGAATTCATGTAAAAAGTAGTACATGTATAAATTTCAGCTATGTAAATATCTATACAGTATGTTACATGACACACACACATTAAAAATGAAAAACATAATTATCAACACTGTAAATTACTTTGAATCACTTAAGGGTACTCTTATCAAAACATATCAGCATTACATGTTTCCTCCTTAAAGCCTGTGGAGTGAGGTCTATGCAAACTCTTCCTCCCCTGTAAACACACAAACATTTTTGTAAATGTTAATTTTGTAATTTGCAAGTATGGTGGTCACTTTTTTTTTATTACTTACTGTTTGGAGTAAGATCAAACAGGACCAGTCTCCATCTGAGGTGAAAAGACCTGGAGAGACAGTGAAGATGTCATGTATCATATCTGGTTATATCATGACCAGCTACTATATACACTGGGTAAGACAGAGGCCAGGGAAAACTCTGGAGTGGATTGGGAGGATGAGCACAGGTTTAAACTCTGCTAGCTATGGCATGAGGGCAACTGGACTTGATCTTGAGTGATGACTGAGACTCCCCACAGGTCAGTTAGAACTGAAGAAACCATAATAATAATGCATCATGTCTTGAAACAAAACTTGTATCAAACTGGCTTCATGAATATGACAATGAGTTCAACAGCCTCCACAGTCACCAGATCTGAATTCAACAGATCACCTTTGAGATGTGGTAAAACTGGGGATTGGCATCATGAATGTACAGCTGAAAAAACTGTGATGCAGTCATGTTGACATGGATGAGAATCTCAAAGGAATGTTTCCAACATCTTGTGGAGTCCATGGCCTGAAGAACTGAGACTGTTTAGAGAGCAAAGGCAGGCCCTTACCAGTCAAGCAAATGGATCTATTCAAATATTAGCAAAAATAAAATCTAGCAATCTTCACATTTTTTTTCCATAGTTGCCATCTGTTGATATTTGGTATTTTATAACATTTCCTGGGTTTTTTTTTTTGTTGTTGTTGTTGTTGTTTACTGATGGTAAGAAAAATCACATTTGCTTTAATGTATCTTTTTGTCCATGTGTGTAAATGGATAATGATTGCCATTTCTTTACTTACAGGAGTTTGGAGTGAGATCAAACTGGACCAGTCACCATCTGAGGTGAAAAGACCTGGAGAGACAGTGAAGATGTCATGTATCATATCTGGTTATAGCATGACAAGCAACTTTATTCACTGGATACGACAGAGACCAGCGAGAGCTCTGGAGTGGATTGGGAGAATCAACCCACATTCAAACACTCCGAGCTACGCCAGTTCATTTCAAAGTCATTTCAGTTTCACTCAAGATGTGTCCAGCAGCACTCAGTACCTCCAGGTCGAGAGTCTGACAGCAGAAGATTCTGCTGTTTACTTCTGTGCTCGACAAAGCACAGTGACTGAAGACAGTGGAGCAGCTGCACAAAAACCTCCACAGACAACTAGTAGCAATGTGACCTCAGTGACATCTGAGTTTTCTTACCATCAGTGTCTGTACAAGTCTTTTTGATTTTAATCCTCTTTTTGATGTTACCTCAGTCAGAGTAACAAAAATCCATGAGCAGTGCAAAAAATTATGAGTTATAAGATCTGAGTTTTGGGATGACATCACAGCCAACCTATCCAACAGCAGTCATTTATGACCATTTCATTCTGCTGTCAAGACCTGTCACTCTACTGGCTTATAAAAGCTGTGAAAAATCTTCTAATTCCTACATACTCCTAATCCTCCTCTGTGCTGCTATTATTGGATCTTAGTGCATCTTTTGATGCCACAAATCACTGAACATTCTTGGACCAACTGCAGAATACTGTAGTCCTAACTTATTCAAATTAAGGGTACACCGTATAGATTGTTACAACCTTTGAGGCAAATTTGTAATTTGTGAATCTGGGTTATAAAATGACTTGACTCACCTTAAATCCACATGTTTTATTCTGTCCAGCTGGAGCTTCCTGCTTTTCTTTTCATTATAATTTTCTTTTTCATTCTAAATTCCATTCCATTCATTTTATGCTTAATTGCCAAGTTCTCATTAAAAAATGTAAACTATCCATTTCTTAAGAGAAACATTTCATTGGGGAGCGAGATGGATCAGGACATAATGAGAGACGTCATCTGTTCATGACATGATGAGATGATAGTAAAGCAAACTTTTAAAATGTTGGTAGATGCTTACGATCAGAGGAGTTCTGTAGATTATTTAACTCATCTGCCACTCACTATCTTCACAGAGTAATGAGAAACCATGATACCAAAATGAATCATACATTAACTCATTAGAATAAACCTTGTTTGTAAACGTGTCACACTTTACCATTTGAATTTTTAATGGAAAGAAAAATGTGGTTGTGGTGTTAATGATGAAATACATTTTACACAAAGCAAATTAAAACATGTCAAACAAACTTTAAATTTACTGATTCACAAGAATGACTCCTCACCTTGTTTTTTGTTTTTTTGTCTGTTTGTTTTTTGTTTGTTTGTTTTCCTATTTCACGAAACAATTAACTGAAAACCAAGTCAAGTCCAACTCTCTCCTCTCTGTGAGGAGGAGTCAATGCAAAACTCAGATGTCTTCCACCTCTNNNATGTTCTCCTCTCACTGACGTAGAGAATCAAATGACTACAGAAGAGTTTAGAGATGTTTTCTATCAGACCCTGCCCTCCATCTGTCCTGACCTATCCAGGTCATCTATAGATCTGGTTCAGGAGTGGCTGTTTGTAGATCGCCCAAGTCGAATATAACCATGTTCCACAATGATAAAATGCTGTTGCTAAATAACTTTATATTATAACAGGTCAGTCGGTGTTACTGCAGCAGTCCTGGTCATATGGACAAACCCTGATCTCATGTTCATTAGAATGATCAGTGACAGATCAGTCTCTGGATGTGTTCTTAACCAGGTCTGATGATCCTGGAGTCTCTCTGGTTCAGACGGTTTGATTCAGGTTTTCCATAGATCTGTGTCGGATGTAAAGGAACTCTAATGTCGGGGAGGTCTGTGTAAATCTCAGTTCTAAAAATGGATGGTTTATCCAACTTGATCTGACTGTGAGAAAACGCCTGTGTGTCCGATGCCAGGTGTCACCCTGTGATACGGGTGGACAAGCAGGCAGAACACAGGTGGACAAGCAGGTGAATACGGGTGGATACGGTGGATACAGGTGGATACGTGGTGGATACAGGTGGACAGGTGGATACAGGTGGATAATGGGTGATACAGGTGGATACAGGTGGATACGGTGATACGGTGAATACAGGTGAATACAGGTACAGCAGTGAATACGTGGTGGATACGGGTGGATACAGAATACGCCGGTGATACGGGGTGACAGCAGGTGATACGGTGAATACGTGGTGGATACAAGTTGCCGGGGCTGTTGACTTTATTTATATAGCCACCACAACAGAAGTTATCTCGAGGCACTGTACATATAGAGCAGGTCTAGACTGCACTTTTATCTTATAAAATGCATAGAGAGAAACTCAACAGATCCACCACATGAGCACTAGGCATCGTGGCAAGGAAAAACTTCCTTTTAAGAGGCAGAAACCTCGAGCAGAACCGGACTCAAGGTGGGCGGCCATCTGCCTCGACTGGTTGGGTTTAGACAGAAAGAGAGGGGGGTGGGGGAATGGGGTAGGAGAAAGACAACATTGCAGATACACAGACTAAGTCAAAATGTAAATAGTAGTAGTAATAATAATAATAATAGTAATAATTATTATTACAGCTAAAGGAATAATAATAACAAACAATAGTACATTAATAGCACTAACACTATCAATAACACTAGTAAATGTTTTAATTATTGTTGCATCATGGGTTGAGCTGGATCATGGGAGCAGCAGGAGACTCTCCAGCTCTGGAGGCAGAACCCTGCAGTAAGAGACAGTAGCAGAGAGAGAGAGAGAAGCACAGCCTGGGCACTAATGTGCTTGAGGGAAGAACACACAGTTAAAGTGATGCAGCGATATTAAGACAGTTAATAGTAATCTCGTCGGCAGGACATCATGGACAACATTTACTAACTATTAATCTTAACTGATGCACTGAGACTGACCCAACCCGCCGAGGGAAAAATGGAACCAGAATAATATGCTAGTTAAAAGTTAAGGCATAAAGATGAGTTTTTAGTTTGGATTTAAAGGCCTCAACTGAGTCAGCCTGTCTAATATCAATAGGGAGGTTGTTCCAGAGGAAAGGGGCCCGATAGGAGAAGGCCCTGCAGCCTGCTGACTTCTTTTTAACTCTGGGGACAGACAGCAGCCCTGCACTCTGAGAACGCAGAGCACGGGAGGGAATATAAGGGTTAAGAAAATCAGACAGGTATGAGGGGGCTAACCCATTTAGAATTTTATAAGTCATTAAGAGAACTTTAAAGTCTGATCTAACATGAATAGGGAGCCAGTGAAGGGAGGCTAAAACCGGGGTAATATGGTCAAACCTTCTCGAATTGGTCAGCATTCTAGCTGCAGCATTCTGAACCATTTGCAGACTTTTAGTGCTAGCACGCGGTAGTCCTGAAAGCAAAACATTACAATAATCCAGTCTAGAAGAAATGTGTAAAGCACCAATTAAAATCTGTTGATGGAAAGAAAGAATCTAATCCAGCTATTGGCAGGTGGGAAAAAAAGGCGGTCTTGTATCGTCTTTAATGTGCTGATCAAGGAAAGAGACTGGCGTGGCCACCCAGGGATTTCAGCCTGCTACTGAGAAGATAACATAGTTGTCAAGGACAGATACATGATCAATCAGGTTCTATATCACCGGCCACAAACGCATCAGCAGTTTAACATCCACCAGTATGCGATTCTAGTCTCCCTAATTTATAGCATTATCAGCCTGAGGGCATAGAAGTTGGTATCACTGTAGCAACAGTCAAGAAAATTAATTCCATGGTTCGAATATCAATAAGAGGAGAAATATAAAGAGAAAAGTAGAAGTAAGAATGAACCCTAGTACCATATTTCAAGGTACTGAAAAGCTGACACAGGCTATTACAGACACAATCATTCTGTCAGAGCAAGTAAGATTTTGAACCAGCTGAGGCCAGGCCAGAGATCTTGGAAAATTCATTTTCCAGTCATCCATGAGGCAGTGGTCTATAGTATCAAAGGCCAAACAAGATCAAGTAATAGGACCAGAGAGGGAACTCACGAAGAGAGAAGAGATCATTTACTGATTTTAGCAAGTGCTGTTTCAGTAGAGTGAAAAGGCCCTGGTGCTGACTGGTCTCAAATAGATTATCACTGAGCTGTCGGGCGATACACCACTTTTCTAGTATTTCAGAGAATGAGATTGAGACAGGCCGGAGAAGCCACTCCAAAGACCCATATCAAGGTGGTTTTGGCAAAGGCTTGAATCCACAGCTGTTTTGTGCCAGAAGGAGTGCCAGTCTGTCAACCATAGATTCATACTATCTGAAATTTGTGCCCAAGACTGGCCAGAGATCTTGAAAGTTTAACAGGCACGCGGTAAGTAGGTTTAGAAGTGCACTATCTTAGATAATGAATCAAGACATATAATGTCAAAATTCATCAGAGCAGAAACTCTCTGAGACTCAGTATGATGCACAGCCGGTTCCGCAGCAGATGCTGGAGAAACTGAACTGATTTTTAATCTAATCTCATCAATTTTACTGCAGAAAAAATTCTGAAACTCACAGGCAGTAAAGGGCGAGCAGCTAGGAGCCTGCTGCTTTTCAGTGAGTTTAGCTACAGTGTCAAAAAGAAATCTAGGATTATGTTTATTGCTATTGATTAAATTTGAAAAATATGCTGCTCTGGCAGTAGACAGTGCATGCTTATATTCCAGAACACCCTGGTGCCACTGGAGATACAGAGCTTCTGATTTGGATTTGCGCCATTTGCGCTCTAATTTCCGTCAGGCCTGCTTCAGAGCACGTGTGTCGTCTGTGAACCAGGGAGTGGACCTCTTTGGCTGTTTAATTTTAGTGGTGAGAGGTGCAACTGAATCAAGGAGACTAGACAAGGTTGTATTTAAATCCCTGGTACAGTTTTCAACAGAACCAACTGCTTCCGTAAAAGGGGCCAGGACCTCTGGTAGTTGCTCACTAAGAACAGTTAAAGTTGTGGGACCTATGTGTCTGGTGGAAGATACATCTGAAACAATTTTAGGGGGACAGGCTAAAGTTGCATCAAATTTGATAAGAAAATGATCGGAGATAACCGATGTGACAGGAGAGATAGTCAGATTAGACACCTCAATCCCACGGGAAAGAATCAAGTCTAGAGTGTTACCACCACAGTGAGTAGGTTCATGTACAGATGTATGATACGGGTGGATACGGGTAGATACGGGTGAATACGGGTGGATACGGGTGGATGCGGGTGAATACAGGTGGATACGGGTGGATACGGGTGAATACAGGTGAATGCGGGTGGATGGGGTGAATCTGGGTGGATGCAGGTGAATACAGGTGGATACAGGTGGATCACGGGTGAATACAGGTGATCAAGGTGAATACGGGTGGATGCGGGTGAATACAGGTGGATACAGGTGGATATGGGTGGATCACGGGTGAATACGGGTGGATACGGGTGAATCTGGGTGGATGCGGGTGGATCACGGGTGAATACAGGTGGATGCGGGTGGCAGATACAGGTGGATGCGGGTGAATCTGGTGGATACGGGTGAAATCTGGGTGGATACAGGTGGATCACGGGTGGATCTGGTGAATACAGATCTGAATTGGATCTGGTGGATTACGGGTGGATCTGGGTGAATACAGGTGGATGGGTGGATGGGTGAATACGGGTGGATCTGGGTGAATACAGGTGGATACAGAATTGAGATCGGGTGGATACGGGTGGATGCAGGGTGAACCACAGGTGGATCGTTGTACCGTACGTTGTGGTGTAGAAGGAGCTGAACCTGGAAGGAAAAGCTCTGATTTACCAGTCGATCTGTGATCCAACCCTCGCTGTGGTCATAGACTGTGGGCAGTGACTGACAGAATGAGATCGTGGATACAAGCGGCTGAAATCAGCTTCCTCCTCAGAATTGTCAGGCTCGTTACCCGAATCAAGGGTGAGGAGGCTCAAATGCAGAGCTGCTGCTCCTTCGTGTCAAAGGAACCAGTTGATATGGTTAGGATCACCCTGGGCAGCAACTTCCTCTGGGAGGAGACCTCAGGAGCCAGAACTGGAGGATTGTATATCTCATGACTAGGAACAGATCTCTATTCTAGTCCCGATGTTTCCCGCCACTTGCATCAGTACTGTAACATTGTTTGGGCGGTACATCCCTCTTCCTTTAAGCTTACTGTTAGCAGACTGCCATGAACTTCTGCTCCTCCAGCAGACAGTTATTCACACCTCACTACTTTACTCTGGACAGTTATCCACCGGCTTCAGCTTCTTTATTTTAGAATTAATTCTCTCTTTATCTCATTTATGTTTTGTCTAGTTTAAGTTTGTAGTTTGTGATTTTTTAATTTCTATTCATTTTCTTATTGACTTCTTGTTTATCTGCAGACAGAGTTATTAAAATCAGCCAGTTTATAATTTAATATGATTTCAGTTCCTTTTCACTGCAGACGCTAGCTCTGCAGCTGTGTAGGCTTTTAAGAGCTCTGCAGGTTCACTGTGGTCCAATCATCATCATCATCATCACCACCACCACATCTTCTCCTGTTTGTTCTCCGTAAACTACGCTCTGCGAGCTGGAAGAAGACAGACTCTTTGTTTCTGGGAGATGGTTTGTCACGATAGTTTGCTCTCAAGCGTTCCTCCTCAGCCCTTTGAAGCTGCCTGCTGATCGCGCTGGTCTCCATCTCAGGGGATGGCCAGACTTTCAGCTCTACTATTTGCTGTGAAAGCCGGTGTTCTCCTCTCCTCCCCCTCCTCCTCCTCTCCTGCTGTGTTTGATGGCTCAAGCTTCAGCTGTAGTTTGAAGAGCAGCCTTCAGCAGCTGACCTCTCCTGGAGGCAGGTTTCTCCTGGGAGCATCTCACGGTGGCAGTGCTTCGCCCTTGTCACATGGCTCGACGGCGTGGCCCGTAGGTTAATTAGACAGACTGTGTGAACACTGGCAGACAATTGATTATGGTTCACAAGGGTCTTTTATCAGCCGCTGGTAATGGCCAGCTAGAGAGAACAAGACTCACTGTGGGAGGAGGTGGAAACAGGAGGAGGGAGTGAGGTGTGTGTGTGTGTGGTTGGGTGAGTCAGGTGTGTGACCGCTGCTCCTGTGCAGGTGTTTGAGATGAGCTTCTCTGCAGGAGCAAGGGCTCTGACAGCATCGCTAACGTCTGAACACTCCTTTATTGTTTTTGTCGATGGCTGGCTGCCTGCTGCTGTTTACACCCGTCTCCATTCCGACATCTCTTCCTCCTCCTCCTCTCCTCCTCTCCTCCTCTCCTCTCCTCCTCCTCTCTTCCTCTCTCTTCTCTCTTCCTCTCCTCCTCTCCTCCTCCTCTCTCTCCTCTCTCCTCCTCCTCCTCTCCTCCTCCTCTTTCCTCCTCCTCCTCTCCTCTCCCCACCTCTCCTCCTCCTCTCCTCTCCCTCTCTCCTCCTCCTCCTCCTCTCTCCTCTCTCCTCCTCCTCCTCCTCCTCCTCTCCTCTCCTCCTCCTCTCCTCCTCCTCCTCCTCCTTCTCCCTCCTCCTCTCCTCCTCCTCCCTCTCTCCTCCTCTCCTCCTCTCTCTCCTCTCCTCCTCCTCCTCCTCTCCCTCCTCTCCTCCTCCTCCTCCTCCTCCTCCTCTCTCCTCTCCTCCCCCTCTCCTCCTCCTCTCCCTCTCCTCCTCTCTTCCTCTCTTCCTCTCTCTTCCTCTCCTCCTCTATCCTCTCTCCTCCTCCTCCTCTCTCTTCCTCTCCTCTCTCCTCCCTCCTCTCTGCTCTCTCCTCCTCTCTCCTCCTCTCCTCCTCCTCCTCCTCTCTCTCCTCTCTATTCACTCTCTCTCCCTCTCCTCTCCTCCCTCTCCTCCTCTCTCCTCCTCTCCTCCTTCTCCTCCTCTCCCTCTCCTCCTCTCCTCCTCTCCTCCTCCTCCTCCTCTCCTCTCTCTCCTCTCTCCCCCTCTCCTCTTCTCTCTCTCCTCCTCCTCCTCCTCCTCTCCTCTCCCTCTCCTCCTCTCTCTCCTCTCCTCCTGCATAAAGACCAGGTTGGTACTAGATGAAAAAGCATTCCGTCTTAAAAACACATCCTTACTCTGGGGAAAGTCAGGGGCGGTGAGAACCCAGGAAGGTCAAAAGGGGTGAGAATGATGGTGCATCACTGGGTGTTTCTCTCTCTCTCTGTTTGTTAACTGTTTCTATCTGTCTGGTTTCCTGTCTCAGCCTATCTGTGAAGGGAGCCTTAGAAAGTAGGGTCTCTGCTTTGTTAATAATTGGGAGGGATGGTGAAGAAACTTTAATATCTGAGATCTCAGATCAAAAAGATGATGTTGTTCTTACAGGAGACACAGCACAGTCACACAAGATGAGACAGACTGGGGTCTATGGTGGAAGGGTTCCTATAAACAACAACCATAGACAAATTTCAGTGCAGGAGTGGCTGTTCTTTTTAGAGAAGCTGTCACTACATCTGTTTTATCTTGCAGAAGTAGTGAAAGGCGGTTGCTAGTTGTTAGAGCATCCATAGAGGCTCAGTTTATTGTTTCCGTCCATATGCCCCAAACAGGTGGAAGAGAGAGAGGTTGGACTTTACCCAGTTAAAAATGAGTTGACATTGCATCAGGAAGAGATATTATTGTTGGTGGTGATTTCAACTGTGTAGATTTCCACTGTTGACAGGATTGGTGAAGAACCCCACCCACAGTCGTCTCAGACCCTGAGCAATGCCATATTACATCTGGACTTGCTTGACTCTTTTAGAGTAAAACATCCACAATCCCGACAGTACACATGGGTCAGGGTCTGCAACAACCAGGTTTGTGCAGCCAGATTAGACAGAATTTACATTTCAAAAACTCTCAGCCCCAGATTGCTTTCTTGCACTATAAATCCAGTTGGTTTTACTGACCACCACTTAGTGACAGTGGGAATAGTGATCTCATCAGGTGCACGGGCTAAGTCCTGTTGGCACTTTAATAATAAATTGCTGCTTGACAAAATTTTTTGTCAAGATTTTGAACAGTTTTGGAATCACTGGAGAACTCAAAAAGTAAAGTTTTGTTCCCTTAAGTTGTGGTGGGAGGTTGGAAAAGCACAAATACGTGTTTTTTGCCAGCAGTACACCTCCTATTCCTCTGCTAGGCTAAAAACTGTAATTAACGACCTAGAGTCTGAAATTAAGAGCATCGAAGAAGGCTTGAATAGGAGTGCAATTAACATCAGTGGCCCCCTGCTGGAGAAGAAAAGGTCGGAGTTGAGCTCACTCTTGCAAGAGAGGGTTAAGGTTTGTTCAACCTCGAGAGATCGGTGGCAGAGAGAAAGCTAATGACATGCTTAAAGCTACCAGGGGGAAGCATTACTACTGACCCAGTTGTGATGAGGAAGCATGCCATGGACTTCTATGCTGGCCTGTTCGGATCAGAACCTTGTGATCTGGAGTGTCGTGAGGAGCTTCTGAAGGATCTTCCTCAGCTCAGTGCAGAGGAGAAAGCTGATCTGGACAAAGAACTAACTCTGGAGGAGCTAACATCTGCTGTCAATCAGATGGGATCTGGACGAGCACCAGGGATCGATGGCCTGCCTATAGACTTCTTTAAAACTTTTTGGAACATCATCAGTCGTGATTTGCACAGTTTTTTTGGAGTGCTATAAAACTGGTTTTCTCCCGGTGTCCTGTCAGAGGGCAATACTCTCCCTGCTGCCCAAAAAGGGGGATTTGACACTTTTAAAAAACTGGAGGCCAGTTGCCCTGCTCTGTTCTGACTATAAAATACTGTCTAGAGCTCTGTCTAATAGACTGAAAGAAGTACTAGGCAACATTATTCATACGGATCAGAGCTATTGTGTTTTGGACCGGAATATTATGGACAACATTTTTCTTATTAGAGATATCATTGATGTGTGCAACTGTTACAATGTAAATATTGGTATCGTTTCTTTGGACCAGGAAAAAGCGTTTGATAGGGTGAATCACTCATACTTGTTCTCCACGCTAAGGGCTTTTGGCTTTGGTGATGGGTTTGTGTCTTGGTTAAATTTACTTTATTGTAATGCACAGTGTTTGGTGAAAATGGGGGCAGGGTTGAGCCGACCAATCTCTGTACAGCGGGGCATAAGGCAAGGTTGTCCCATCTCCGGCCAGTTGTATAGCCTGGCAATTGAGCCTCTGCTGTGCAGGTTGAGGGATCGGCTCAGCGGGTTTTCTTTGCCTGGGTCCTGCGGGTTTGAACGTTCCTTAATATTGTCTGCTTACGCAGACGATATAAATATTTTTGTGTCCAACCAGGAGGATGTTCAGTGTCTGCAAGGCGCCTTGTCTCTCTACGAGAAGGGTGAACTGGGCAAAAAGTGATGCACTCTTGTTAGGGCAATGGAGAGATCAGGCAGTGCCTTTTCTGCCTGGTGGTCTCAAATGGGAGAGGGAGGGGCTGAAGGTGTTGGGAGTTTTTTTGGGCACTGAGGGGTACAAGTTAAGGAACTGGGAGGGAATCAGGGAGGAAGTGTGCGCTCGGTTGTCTAGATGGAAATGGTTGCTACCCCAGCTGTCATATAGGGGAAGAGTTCTGGTTGCTAATAACTTGGTTGCCTCGACTCTCTGGCACAAACTCATCCCTCTGACACCGCCGAGGGGCTTCATAGAGGACATTCAAAGGACAATCCTGGACTTTTTCTGGTCTGGTAAGCACTGGATCTGGGCAGCAGCCTTGTGCCTACCTGTAGCCGAGGGTGGGCAAGGACTTGTTGACATCCAGTCCAAAACTGCTGCTTTCAGACTAGAGACGGCGCAATGGATCCTTTACAACAGTGGTCCAAGCTGGCTAGACACAGCTCGGCTGCTCTTGAGAAGAGCCGGGCGTTTGGACTACGACAAACAACTGTTCCTGGTACTGAGTGCGGATCTTGATCTGTCTGGACTTACATCATTCTACAGTTCCGTACTGCAGGCCTGGCAGGGGTTTAAGTTCCAGCGTGCAGGCGGCCAGACTCCGGGTATGTGGGTTTTTGAAGAGCCATTGTTTTGCAATGGCTTCTTGAAGACTCTAGCCCTGCAATCTGCCAGCCTGCGGGCCAGCCTCAGAGGTGCTGGTTGCACCAAAGTTGGTCATTTGATGAAGCTGACTGCTCTGCCGGTAAACGTCCTGAGAGAGAGGAGCAAAATCACTTCCATTCGTCTGATTAACAGGGTGGTGGCAGAAGTCTGTGAGGCTCTTCCACCCCATCTAAGACTCTCTGTAAGAGACCGAACCCTGTGTGAACAATGGAGCGAAGGCAGTGAGTACAGCTTCCCCACTCTGTCTGTTTCCCCTGCAGTGGGGGAGTGGCAGGAGAGGGGGGGGGGTGGCTGCTGTCTCTCACAACACCACACCTGGACAGGTTCAGGGATGCAGGGAAGAAGGATCTGTACCTGATCTGTGTAAAAGTCCTCCATCTCCGTTCCCTCTCTGAAGTTAGGGAGTCGGGGTGGACTGAGTTCTTTGGCCCAGATGCTTCCCCGAAGGGCAGCTGGCGGTCCCTGTACAAGCCGCCCGTTGAAAAGCGGACAGCAGACCTCCAGTGGAGGGTTGTACATGGTGCAATAGCTACGAACAGATACAGAGCGCACATGGATCCTGGGGTGGGAGAGGAGTGTGTGTTCTGTTTACAGACTGAAACCCTTGAACATTTGTTTGTTGAGTGTCGTAGACTAGAATCACTGTTTGAACTGTTAAAAAGGTTGTTTCAGGGATTTGGGATGTGCTTTTCCTTTGACTTATTTATTTTTGGTCCAAAATATCGTGCAAAGGAGAAATCTGTTTGTACATTGTTGAACTTTTTATCTGGGTCTGCAAAGTTGGCCATCTGGCTGACATGCAGGAACAAGACCCAGAACTCTGGGTGCGTGGACCTGGTGCCAGTCTTTGAGGGACTGTTAAAGTCTCGACTCAGGGTGGAATATGTTTTTTACAAAACAATGGACAAGTTACAGGACTTCATACGTGTGTGGGCTATGGGAGGGGTGTTGTGCTCTGTGGAAGGAGATGGGGAGTTGATTATGAAGTTATGATCTGACCATTGATTGTATGAGTTGGTTCAGATGTTTACCCCAGTCAATGTCTGTTTTTTTGTTCATATGGTTTTTAACTTCTAAGCAGTGTTGTTTGAAGCAAAGTGGTTTAATAAAGGGACTTTGGAAACCAAACCCTTCTCCTCCTCCCTCCTCCCTCCCTCCTCCTCCCTCTCCTCCCCCCTCTCTCTCCTCCCCCTCCTCCTCTCCTCCTCTCCTCTCCTCCTCTCCTCCTCCTCCCCTCCTCCTCCCTCCTCCTCCTCCCTCCCTCTCCTCCTCCCTCTCCTCCCTCCTCTCCCTCTCCTCCTGTATTTTTCTGTCTGTATGAAGCAGGTTCAGTTGCTCTCCTCCTCCTCTCCCTCCTCCTCCTCCTCCCTCCTCCCCCTCCTCCTCCTCCTCCCTCCTCCCTCCTCTCTCCTCCCTCCTCCTCCTCTCCTCCCCTCTCCTCCTCCTCCCTCCTCCTCCTCTCCTCTCCTCCTCTCCTCCTCTCCTCCTCCTCCTCCTCTCCTCCTCCCTCCTCCCTCCTCCTCCTCTCCTCTCTCCTCCTCCTCCTCCTCCTCCCCCTCCCTCCCTCCTCTCTCCTCTCCCTCCTCCTCTCCTCCCTCCTCTCCCTCCTCTCCTCCCTCTCCCCTCCCTCCTCCTCCTCCTCCTCTCTCTCCTCCTCCTCCTCTCCTCCCCCCTCCTCCTCCCTCCTCCTCTCTCCTCCTCTCTCCTCCTCCTCCTCCCCCTCCTCCTCCTCCCCCTCTCCTCCTCCTCTCCTCTCCTCCTGTATTTTTCTGTCTGTATGAAGCAGGTCTGAAGCTGTCTCTCCCTCCTCCTCCTCTCCTCCTCTCTCCTCCTCTCTCCTCCCCCTCTCCTCCCCCTCCTCCTCCTCTCTCCTCTCCTCTCCTCCTCTCTCCTCCTCTCCTCCTCCTCCCCCCTCTCCCTCCTCCTCTCCTCCTGTATTTTTTCTGTCTGTATGAAGCAGGTCTGAAGCTGTTTCCTCCTCCTCACCCTGTCCCTCTGTCTGTCCTCCTCCAGGTGGTCTGGCCATCCTGATCCCGGAGCTGGACCTGGTCATCTCGTAGGTGGGCTCGGTCAGCAGCAGCTTCCTGGCTCTGATCTTCCCTCCGCTCCTGGAGATCGTGACCTTTCACACTGAGGGTCTGTCGCCGCTGGTCACCGCCAAGAACGCCGTGATCAGCCTGGTGGGGCTGGTGGGCTTCCTCACTGGGACGTACATCGCCGTAGAGCAGATCATCACCCGTAACGGACTCAAACACCGAAGAGACGCTGTCCTCCTTCATGGTCCAGTGATGCCCACCCCCCCACCCCACCCCCAGGGTTAGGGTTAGCCCCTCTCACCCCCCTGAGGACATTTAGAAACCATTTTAGGGCACATTTTAATTCCTTTCTTCGGGCCAGGTTGCTGGACACTTATGCCATTTTAGGTGTAATGATGAGATGCGAGGAAAGCTCATTGTGTTTGATGACGCCACTGTTGTAAGCATGTGGCCTGTAGTACTAATTTTAATGCATCCATATTTTAGGTGCAATCTAACATGATCATGAGAGTAATGGAGCAGGAGTGAGGGTCTGAGGTACAGTCCTTAATGTTTCAGTCAGAAAATCAAACTACCTCACAAACTGCATCGATTCTGCCTGTTCATCTTCTCGAACCTGCTGCCTGTGACGGAACCTCGACTCAAACATACATCGTCACTCAGACCTTTTCAGGTTTAACTCCTCCAACTCATTTAGAATAAAGAAAAACCTGCCACATTTTATTTTGTTGCACTTTGATTTTTGGCTCATTCAATAGATGAGGCACTACTTTGATTTAAACGACGCGCTACAACCTTTAAATCAACTGTAAATGCTAGAAAGACACTGGGAGAAAACCTGGGAGCACGGTTCAGATCGACCAGCCTCTTCAACAGGAACCAGGTCCAGAGTTCGAACCTGTTTCGTCAGAGTCTGAACACGTGTTAACAGTATTTCTAAAGCCCAGAGGTGAAAATAGTTTGATCATGACTCCAAAGTGTCTCATCATTAGAACAAAAGTAATAAGGAGTCGAAGATAAATGTTGTGTCTAATGTTTGAGTGTGAGCAGCAGGAGCAGGTGATGAGATACTGACCGAGACGCTGGAGGAAACTTTGGCTTTTTCTTGGGTGACTGAAGTGAAGTCAAACTCAACAAGAAAAGGGAGGAATCCTGATCCTGGAAACCAGGATTCAATGAATCAGATCCACATGAAGCCCAGAAACAGACACATCAGATTTTAGTAGTAGTGTTGATGTGGGAGCTCTTCTCTGTAAACAACTCGGTTCTTGGGTCTTTAAATCTTTTATTTTTTATCCAATTTTCTTTATAAAAGTTTTTATGTGGAATGTGTTCACTGTTAAACTCACTAACTACACAGTTTTATTTCACTTTAATTCCAGAGAGACGTCATGTAATATAATGTAATATGTCTGTAAATAAACCGTGGCTTTGAACAAGATTCACTGATAAAAGCTGCTGGCTCACATGTTGTGTTTGATTCATGAAGCTGCAGAGCTGTTGAACATTTATGATGACGATGATGGTGATAGTTACCCAAAGACTAACGCTATTAACCAGTTATTCCATTGTTTTAAATTAAGAAGAGAATCTTAGCTTCCCAGATCCTAGCAGGACTGGATCCCTGAATTTTATCTTAATAAAAGACGGCCAGATACCGCCGACCTTGAATTTAACTCATTTCAAATATGGAGACAAAAACAAAAGCTTCATCTCATCCCAGGTTTTGTCCTCCTCCAGGTCCTCTCTCTCTCTCTGCTGTCTGTCTCTGTCTCTGTCTCTGTCTCTGTCTGTCTCTGGGCCTGTCTCTTTGCCCCCTCAGTCTGTCTCTGTCTTCGTCTCTGTCTCCTTGTCTCTTGTCTCTCCTAAGTCTCCCTGTCTCTGCCCTCTCTGTCTCTGGGTCTGTCTATGTCTGTCTCTGTCTCTCTGTCTCTGTCTGTCTCTGTCTCTCTCTTTCTCCTGTCTCTCTCTGTCTCTGTCTCTGGTTTCTCTGTCTCTCTGTCTCTGTCTCTGTCTGTCTATGTCTGTCTCTGTCTCTCTCTGTCTCTGTCTGTCTCTGTCTCTCTGTCTCGTGTCTCTGTCTGTCTCTGTCTCCTTGTCTCTGTCTCTCTCTATCTCTGGTCTGTTCATGTCTCTGTCTCCCTCTCTGTCTCTTTCTGTCTATGTCTCGTCTCTCTGTCTCTCTGTCTCTCTGTCTCTATGTCTCTGTCTCTCTCCCATTCAGATCCAGATCCAGATCCTGGACCTGACCCTATCTCGTGGATAACTATTGGTTTGACAATGACATGGACTGTGGAGCAGCAGAATCCACAGTGAGATTGTCTCTGGAGAAGAAGCTGCTTTTTACAAGTTCCGCTGTGGAGTGAGAGTAGCTTTATCTCTGATTCAACAGAAACAGTAAAGGTTTCTAAAGCTCAGGAGCTGATTCTCTCAAAACAGCCTGACGCCTGTTTGTCAGTGCGTGAGGTCGAATGTTAAACCGAGCGTGGCCTCATCTTGAAGGTTACCACCGCTGCCCTGTGATTGGTCGGACGCCCTTCCTGTTTGTCGTGACCACAGCTGCAGCTGTTCTGCACCTGATGATCAGCCTGCCAGACTCCTCCTGTTTCAATCTTCATGACGCCCGCTCTTTACGGTTCAGCCTATCACCTTAATAACCTGGTTCCTGCAGTCAGCCCCCACCTGGAAACCCTCAGGGTAGAACTCACCCATGATCGATGCATTTGATGCTGCAACAGAGTCCAAACCATCAACCTGTCAGTATCTTCAGCAGCTTCTCTCCACGCCCCTGAAGTGCTCACGCTTCAAAGACCGCAATTACCAGCAGTCGGAGTAATCAGAGTAATCGGAGAATTTGGAGTAATCGGAGAACAGAGTAATTTAATTGTATGATACAAAGAGAGGGAGGCTGATTGGGAAGGAGAGGTTAAAGCTGTGTTACATTCATCTCCAGAGGGTTAGAGTGGATCAGCTGGTTATTACGACTGTTTCAAGCCAGTCTGCATCCTCACTGTGCTACTCTACACTGTACGACTGTTGTTATGCTAAGCGAGCCTGTTGTCAGACTGTTGACAGGCTGTTGAAGCCCTGTTGTCAGACTGTTGACAGGCTGTCAGCCCTGTTGACAGGCTTATGACAGGGGTGTTGAAACTTGCTGGTAGGCTGTTAGCCCTGTTGACAGGCTGTTGTCAGGCTGTTGAAGCCCTGTTGTCAGGCTGTTGTCATTGCCAGCTCCCATGACAGGCTGTTGAAACCCCGTTGTCAGACTGTTACAAATGTTGAAGCCTGTCAGGACTGTTGACAGGCTGTTGAAGCCCTGTTGACAGGCTGTTGACAGGTGTTAGTCCCGACAGGCTGTTGAAGCCTGTTGTCAGCTGTCAGGCTGTTGGCCTCTGTTGTCAGGCTGTTGACAGGCTGAAGCCCTGTTGTCAGACTGTTGACAGGCTGCCAGCCCTGTTGTCAGGTTGTTGACAGGCTGTTGCCCTGTTGTCGCACTGTTGACAGGCTGTTGAAGCCTGTTGACAGGCTGTTGGAAACCTGCCTGTTGTGGGTTGTTGTCGGCTGTTGGAAGCCTCTGTTGAGACTGTTGACAGGCTGTTGAAGCCCTGTTGTCAGACTGTTACCAGGCTGCTTGTTAGGCTGCCAGCTTCAGTTGTCAGGCTGTTGAAGTTCTGTTGACAGGCTGTTGAAGCTCTGTCAGTCCCGGCTGAATCAGAACGTGTTGAAGGTGCAGCAGCAGGCAGCTCTCAGCAGAGGGCGACAGCTTCCTGTGGACTCTCAGCTAAAGGATCCTTCTCTATTTCTCATCTTTGGAAACTGTCACTTCCAAATGAGTTTAATGGAGCTGAGAATAAATGTGGATTTTCTGCTTAAAAGATGACTGCTCCTCGCCTCGTGAGCAGCTCAAGTCAGTCGCTCTTATTCGAAAAGCAGCACACACACGGATGATTTCTTTACCACAAGGTAATATGATTAATGTAAAACTACATTTCTAACAGGCTGTAACGTCATGTGTAGTTTTTGGTGAACTGATTTTCATTTGCAGCCACAGACTCTCCAGTAACTGCAGGTTGATTAACGATGATAATTATTTTATTGTTATATATTTATACCAGAAACTAAACCAGAGTGTTTCAGTCTCGCTGGATGTTTGTGGTTTCAGGGATCCTAGTGGTCAGATTTGAATTGACCTTGAAGATTCTGGTGGACTCAAACTTAACCAGAAATATTGAAAACCAGTCGAAGCCCATGACCATCTTCACTTCAACATACAGGATTTGTGGTTTTTGGTTCTGGCCACAGAGACCTGTAGTGAACTGACTAGGACCTTATGTAAATTGCTAATATGACTCAAAACAAATAATATATGTAACAAGCAAATGAAATGTGGGTAAATGGTACTTTGTGTAGTGTTAGTGCAAGAGCAGCTACCACCTAGGACAAAAGACAGAACACAGACTGATAACAACAAAGAGAAAGGAGTGAAGGGTAACAAGGGAAAGAAACAAGTTTTCTGGATTGTAATTAAAGTTTTTCATATTTTGTTGATTTTAAGCCACCTGCTACGGAAATGATTAAATGAGTTAGAACTGTTTGTGTTGTTCAGCCAGGCTATATTAGCTAAGCCAAGGACGTGGTGAAACTAGTTATTGTTGTGTATTTTCTTAGTTGGTCTTTGTGTCAAGTGACCTGAGAAGCTATACAATCAAGTTTAGCTTTGTTAGCAAAAGTGAAGTGGTGAGAGACGGCGCCACGTATTTTGTAAGCGCTGTTCAGTTTAAGTTTGTGAGTCTGTATCACGAACACCGGCATTTCTGGGTTCATAATTTGCCAAGGCAGTAAGGCTCACACAGCTGAGGTCTGGAAGAGTAACTTGTATAATAAAAGTCGCGGAAATAAATCACCTAAAATAACGATACTCTGCTGCGTGATGTTGTGTAAGGCGACAAGATAATGACTTCCTGTTCTGATCATCATGTCAATGCTCTGTGGTGGAGGAACTATCTCTATGCCGTTTTTTTTTCGCCATCCGTTCTTTGACGACAGGAAGCTGAGTCCCCAAAGGTGCACACAGGTAACCAGAGAAGGTTACTAACGGACTGTTTAGAGTCGGTCAATATCTGAACAACAGCTGCTGTCGCTAAACAGCTGCCGTCCGTCAGCAGGTTAGATAGTTAGCTTCACTTCAGTGAATTAGTTAACTAGTTGTTACAGCTAGCTAACATGAATTCACACAATTTGATGTCAGACTGATAAACTTTAAAGCAAAGTTAAAATGATTTTGTTTCAGTTCAGTTTGTAAAGTGTAGATACTAAGCTAAAATGAGCTGCACCTGTAGATTTTATTTTGATTCTAAGATATATTTTCCATATAAATGTGACCTGTTTCCTTTCTTCACTTGACACAGAGGAAACTGAAGAGAAGAGACACAGGACAAGGATAGAGACTGATATATGAGAGAGAATATAAGAGAGAGATAGAAGAGCAGGTCACAGATCAGCATCACGTCCCTGTTGTTCAACACAAGCACAAACTGAGCTGATCATATTCTCACACACGCCTTCTGATCGTTACACTGGAACCAGTTTACCTGAGAGGTGGAAAAACTGAAACACTGGTCTTTTTAGTTTAAGTCCATTTACAGAATCAGATCTGTATGGTCAGGAGACATTCAGGAAACTGTCATTTAGTTTTCCTCATGTAAAGTACAGGTGAGCCTTCATGGTGTTTTCCTGAATAACAGAACAACTGGTTTAAAGTCTGTTCAGACAGACAGTTTGGTAGGGTGCTCGCCCTCATCGGGCCTCCTCCTCCTCTTTATGTTAATCTGTGCTTGTAGTTTCCCACACCTCCAGCTGCAGCAGTTGATCTGTGTTCAGCCTGAGGATTTACACCGCCCCTGTTGTGTGATTCTGGAGACGTGAGCGTCTTGCATTACTGAAGCTGCATCCATCAAAAAGAATCATATGACCCACAGATTTACTAAATATGAAGCAGTGATTCTGTAAACATGCAGCGAATCACCACATTGTCCTTAAATGAGATAAACTGAGGAGGCTGTAATCAACATCAGAATCTGCAGTGTTCATTATCCCAGTGAAGGTCAGACACTGTGTCTTAATTAGTTTCTAATATTTCAGTATATTTTATATCTAAGAGAGATGGGTGAGAGGTGTCACTGGATGTAAAGAAGTTCCTGACATTGAAAACGTATCTGTGATCAGCTCAGTTTCTACAAAAGATCAAACAAACCTGAAATATGCACTTTGAAGAGCAACTGAAATATTCAGGAGAAACCTCGGCCAGAGAGAGATGGAGTAAAGGCACGCTATTTGAAGTGCAAAGTTTTGAGAATGCAACAGTGCTGGTACTGAACAGACTTGTCTCCCTCTCTCCCTGGTCTCCCCCATTCCCCTCTCTCCTCTCTCCTGGTGTAAACACCCTCAAGGCGACCGCGGCGCTGTTTCGCAGCGATGTCTCCTCCGGCCTGACAGGATGCCGCCAGAGGTGAGAGGTTTCTGTGACTGAAGTCGACTGAGAGATGCTGAGAGGTGAAGCATTTCGAGATGAAGGAATTGGAGAGAAGAAGATCAGTGAGATGAGTTTTATATAAAGAGAAGAATAAGTTGGATCAGAGACAGATGTGAAGAGGAGGAAGAAGGATAGATTAAGACAAGAAGATCTGAGACTGAGGAAAGAGTTTAGCAGGGCTGTTTCAGCCATGGTGTACCTATAAACTGGCACCGAGTGAACATACACCTCAGACCTGTCTCCAAACTGACTGTTAAAGTTGTAAACGTGACTGTAGTTGACTTACAACAGAAACCTCAGTGTTATACAAAAGTTAGCACTTTCCTTTTGCAGCAGTTCAGACTAAATATTGATAAAGATTCAGATCGCTTCTCTGCAAACAGTCGACTGCGGTGGAAATAAAGCGACAGACAGGCGGCGCTCACAGTGAACGCCTCCTTTATATGAGGCTCTATCAGAGCTCAAGTGCTTCTTTGTCTCACCAATGTCATAGACATTCAGAGGAAACATTCATCATGTGCAAACAGCACATGAAAAGAAAACAGGTACATTCTCTCAGTTACTGTTGGTTTCATGTACTGCTCGCCTCCAGACACTTTGTTTTAATTCTTTAACTGCTCCAAACACAAACAACAACAAGCCCAGTTAATTGAACGATTTTAGCTAGAAAGAGAAGAAGAAAAGATGTTCTCATTTACACCATCACGGGTAAAATATTGTTCTGTATTTTTTAAACCCTCTGTGACCAATTATATTTGCTGTCCTCCCACACCTGATTCATTCACTTGTGCAGCTCCTATAGATGTGGAATCTGCACTGGGACGGGTGGATTTAACTCTCTCAGCTCATTCTTTATTTAATATCTACCTTTAGTCTTTGAGAGGAGCTGAGAACGGGTTTTTTTCTTTACATAAACATATTTTCCAATTTTACATATATTCTCTCTTGGGAATCAGACTTGTTGCTACCCAGAAGGCACAGAGTTGGTAATTTTGGTGTGAAAAGAAAAGATCTTGCTTTATAAATCAGAACTGGAACAGAAACTCAGATTATGAGACGTTTAGGTTAACATTAATCGTTGTCAGTGATCACATTTTAATATGTGGTTAAAATCTGCTTCACACTAAAGTTTGAAACTAAAGTAGGACCCTCCCAGTTAGTGCAATTTGGCTGTTGTTTCAAGAAACAGTTCCTGTTTCTAAACCTCCAAACTGATATTTTACATTTCTGTTTCTGTGTATGGGCAATAAACTAGTTTGAGGTGACTGTGGACAAAGTTCAACTCAGAAGAAGAGGGTTGGGACTGTTTCCTCAGCTTAGGCTTTATAAGAAGAAGCCATCTGCTGCCCAGTTTACATTCACTTCACAGACATGAGAGTTCCACATTTCTCATGTTTGTACGTGAAGCTGGAGCCAGCAGCTGGTTAGCTTAGCCTAACATAAAGACTGCAAATGTAGGGAAACAGCTTAGCCTGGTTCTGTCCACAGGTAAAGCCTCCAGCTCTCTCTGACCGCCCTGACCTGCAGATTATCAGGCATTTCTGCACCCAGAGTTTCTGGGTTTGAAACCGTGACACTGTGGCAAAAGATGAGACAAAGACAACAATAATTTCCTCCAACAGTTGAAACTTGTTACATGACAGGTTCTGGCTGACCTTTAAACTGGGTCCAACAAGAACCTGTAAACTGGTTTTAACTGTATCTCAGAACAGCCATCACATAATACACACAGAGGTCTTTAAATGGAATAGTTAATAGATCATTATTCACACATGAAACATTCATCTTCCACTTTCCAGAGTGTGAACACAGTGATGTGGTCGATACTGTTCAGAACAACTAATACTTCATTACTCATTTTCACAGCCTTTTTTTGTCAATTCTGATGTTTAATATCCAAAGTGTAATTTAAAAGTTGTCACTGATGATGAGGAAGAGGAACAGGGTTAGATGAAGTACAGCATTGCTTCTGAATGAGACACCTGTTTTTCTTTTCTTTGTTCATGCCAGAGCCTCACTCAAACACCGCTGTAGTCCACTCACAGTGTGAGGAAACACCTTCATATCGTCTTCTATATCCACCTGAGCTGTTCCGTCCCAGGTAGAAGGAGGTGATGTTGTAGTGAGACGTCCCGGAGGATAAAAGACTCAACTTCAGCAGCAAAAAAACAACACCATCGATACAGCTGGAGTGAAAAACCCAGAGGTGGAACAAAGTCTTGTTTCTCGTCACAAGTCTCAGGCTCTGAAAAGAAGTCAAGTTACCAAGTTACTAAACTTTCAGGTCTTTAATAAGTCATTACAACCCTGTCCTCTCTGACATGAGTAGAGATGAGAGGGAACTGTTGTCATATTAATATAAATATAAATTAATATCTGATATATCGAGACTGTTGTTCTGTACAGTATGATGTTTTAAAAGAGTGTGGAGAAATATATTTATTTCTAAAATTTGAACCAGAGGACACGGAAACACTGAGTCACTCTCCGAAGTTTCCAGTGAGAAAAGTAAAAACTGTCAGAAACGCCCCAGATCAAAATGTTCTCAGGTCGATTTAAGTCAGCGCTGAAGTCTGTCAAGTCAGTGTGAGATAACGATCTGAGCATCCATCCATCCATCCAGTCATCCATCCATCCATCCAATCATCCATCCATCCATCCATCCATCCATCCATCCATCCAGTCATCCATCCATCCAATCATCCATCCATCCATCCATCCATCCATCCATCCAGTCATCCATCCATCCATCCATCCATCCATCCATCCAGTCATCCATCCATCCATCCATCCATCCATCCAGTCAGTCATCCATCCAGTCATCCATCCATCCATCCATCCATCCAGTCATCCATCCATCATCCATCCATCCATCCAATCATCCATCCATCCATCCATCCATCCATCCATCCATCCAGTCATCCATCCAGTCATCCATCCATCCATCCAATCATCCATCCATCCATCCATCCATCCATCCATCCATCCAGTCATCCATCCATCCATCCAGTCATCCATCCATCCATCCATCCATCCATCCAGTCATTCATCCATCCATCCAGTCATCCATCCATACATCCATCCATCCAGTCATCCATCATCCTTTTTTTCTGTCATTCTTCCCTCAGATGTTAGATGATATCTAAATAACAGTAGGGAAATAGAGCCAGCTCGTCTTCTGTCAGAGCTCCTGTTATATCTCTTGCTATCTCTGCTTCTTTATCTACTAAAAGCACCAATGAGCTTTTTTCACTCAGAAACTCTGTTTCTCTTTGTTCTGAGATTAGTCTTCAGTTTCCTGTGAACCATCGGGAGACAGAATCACTGTTCATGTCTCTAAAATCACAGTATCAGAGTGTTTCTGTCTTTAAACTGGTTCATAGAGTTTATGGAGGAAGAAGGTGAAAACACGTTTGGATCATCAAAGTATGAAGTTGGTAAAAACATGAGAAACAACTGATATTTAAATTCAAACAGTAAATTCATGACTTCATTATCAAAGACAGTCATGATAAAACACATTACTAAGTTTAGATTTTACTCCCAAACCTTGCTCTCTACCTCTGGATTTTTTTAAGTCTCTTCCCTGAAGGCAACACTGATAACTCTCAGTGTGGCATCATTTATTTCCCTCCCCCTCTCCCCCTCTCCTCCTCCCCAGTCTATTAGAGTTCTTCTGTTTTTCTCTTTCATACAGTGGCTATTTGTTTTATTTCCCTTTCATTATGACTGTTTTCTTTCTCTTTGTCAAGTTCTTTTTCTTTCATGGCTCGTTAACAGCCTCTTTCCGTCATAAAAGTTAAAAACACCTTCCCCTCTCCCCCATGTTGCCTCCCCCCTCTGTGAATCATCTCAGCAGTGTAATTTGAAGATGATCAGGACGATCCTCTTGTATTCCTTCCTGAAGTTGTGGTTCAGGACGCCATAGACGACGGCGTTGAGGCAGCTGTTGAAGTACGCCATGAAGTAGCTGGCTGTGAACAGCCACTCTGGTATTTCCCGGCTCAGCCTGGAGTCTAGCGCCACCGCCAGGCCGATCAGGTTCAGTGGCGCCCAGCAGACGGCAAACAGCACAAACACCACGAACATGGTGAGGAAGTTGCGGAGGTCGTGCGGCTTGATTTTAGGCCGTGAGTCTGGCTTGACCCTGCGCCTCACCTGGATGACGAGGATCCAGATACGCAGGTAGCAGTAGGTGACGATGCCGATCGGCAGGATGAAGTGCACCACGACCACTGTGATGGTGTAGAGCGAGCTGACCGACTGGGCGAAGGTGCAGGAGTACACCCGAGGGTCGTACTGCAGAGACTCCACAAACCAGTTGGGCACAATGGCGAGGATGGTGAGTGCCCAGACGAGCACAACGTAGCACATGGTGTTGCTGTTGGAGAAGAGCTTGTCGTACTTGAGGCTGTGGCAGATGTAGCAGTAGCGGTTGATGGCGATGCCCGTGATGTTGAAGATGGAGCCGATGACACTGAGGCCCATCAGGAAGCCGCTGATCTGACAGTGGATGTAGCCGGCGATCCAGCCGTCGTGGAAGATGGCGGTCAGGACCAGCGGGTAGGGGTAGATGGCGACCACCAAGTCAGCTAGGGCCAGGCTCACCACAAAGGCATTTCCTGCAGAGCGAGAGGAGGAAGACACGACATGACTGAGTGAAAGGTATGTCAGCATGAATTCCTCTGGTTTATATGGAGATACTGTCAGATGTTTGGTGAATGTAGAGTTGGCCACGGACACAGGCTCCGAACGAATGTTTAAATAGAAACAGAATTTATTTCACAGCTTTGACAAACATATTGAACACTTTCCATTGATTCTCCACCTTCCAGGCAGCCACTGGTTTCTTTTAAGGGGTTGGACAAAAGGTCTCTTGTTCAGTAGCTTTCTGTCTTTTGTTGGACGTGAATAGCATGTGTGGAAAATAAAATGTTGTCCAGGATAGTCACTGAAGACGGAGGTCAACCATTTATATGTTTGAAATCCTGGTAATTTAAGAGGAGAGGCTGAGGCCAGAGGATTTGAATGGAGTGAATGTGTAAAAAAAGTCAAGTGGACATCAGGTGGTTGAAACATGTCCTGGGTTTATATCCAGCTCTGCTAGAAAAGCTGGTGATGATTCTCATGTATTTGAATTTCTAACCGTGTACAGAAAGTTGTCAGAGCATTTCACTTGTTTCTAGTGTTTCCAGCTTAATTCTTTAATTCTAAGATTATAACTTGTTACTGAGATTTTATTTCTGTTTGAAAGTATAACTAACAGAATTATAAATCTGCTGCAAAAACTCAGCTCTGAAAAACAAGAACAAAAGCAATAAAAGGGAAAATATTAGAATGAGCAAAATTACCTGTGTAATATGTTTTGTTTTTAAAATCTGGGCAAGTGAAAACTTCCTGTTCTTGTTGAAGATCTGGATTTGTGTGTGAGGTTGAAAATAACTGAAACCAGTGGCTGCTTGAAATCAGTCTACACCAGTATTTCTAATTTTCAGACTTTATTTTCCTTTCCATTGGAAAACACTGTGCTTCAACCTTAAACAGGAACAAAATGTTGATTATCCTACACTTCAGACGATGGTTGGCCTTTAAAGACGTCGTCTCCGGGTCTTAGAATTTCTGAACTTGTGAGCATTTTTTAGTGTTTTTGTGAATTGATAGGTCACAAAGATAATAGTGAGATTAACTGGAAAATAAGCAGCTGTGATGTATGCTCAGTCTTTTCTTATAGCTCTTGAATTAAACATAAAAACCAGTTACACATAAGATGATATTGTCAGTAGCTCAAGGGAAAGAGTAGAACAGTGTGGGATAAGAGAGATGGAGCCAGCAAATGTAAAAACAACACAACAATAAAGATGCGAGTTCCCTCAGAAAACATAAAGAAAAGACAAACTGGGAACACTGAGCTCTGAATACTGGCAGGATGTTACTGAAGGAAAAAGCAGGAAACAAAAACAATCTCAGACAAAAACCATAAATCCGGGGCGCCCTCATAGCCGAATGGTTAGGGCGCATACCATGTGGGCCCTAGTGGTCTGAGCAGGCGGCCCCCGGTTCGACTCCTGATCCGGCCAGACCTTTACTGCATGTCATTCCCCCACTCTCTCCCTGTTTCCTGTCTCTCTCTCACTGTACTATGAATAAAGGCAAAAAGACCAAAAAATACTTTTAAAAAAAAACCATAAATCCAAACTCCCAGTCGGATCACGTTCCCCTCCAACTTCACTTTAATATCATCTGGATCATTAAACTCTTCAAACCTCATCACAGCCGCGTTAATGTCTCCAGCATCATTACAGGCTAATGAATACAACTGTCCAAACCCTGAACACATCCAGTCCAACAGTCTGTACTCTAACCACTTCAGGCAGCTCACACACCTCAGCCAAAATAAGTTTCTAATGATGGAGAACTGATGTTCCCCAGGAGAGCAGTAAACACTGGTTTGTATTCAGGCCACAGCAGCAGCTGGACTGGACCAGGTTCATCCAGATACTGTATCCTCTGACCTGCTGCAAAGGTCTGCCACACAGAGAAATAAAGTTTGAGAGGCTGATTTAGGAGTTTAACATTTACCTGTCGCCCTGAGTGAACCCTGCTGCATTTCAATGATGTTTTCTCACTGTCGTATCATCACACAAAGCTGCTTTAATCAAACTGTCCTGTGTCTGCGCTGCATCTGTATGGCAGACAGTTTCCTATCTCAGATATATTTACTCTCACTCCACTCATTCACAATCCAACTCAGGCATTTTCTTTGGAGAAAAGTTTTCATTTTAGTTTTTAAATCTTTGTGTCACAGTCGTATCTTCCTGTCCCAGCTGATGTAAGTTAAACTGAAAAACTTTGACCTCACATCAACAACCAACTTCAGGAAAAACTGATCCTTCAAAAAACGCTTTAGTTTAACGTTTCATTCTCTAAATACTTGATACATTTTTATTATTTTATTGCAGGAAATTTAAACTCAAACCTCGTGGCCTTTCTCTGGAGGTGTTTGTCTGTTGTAAAGATTCACTCTCAGTGAAATTTTGTGAAGCATCTAGATAAAAATTAGAAACTTTATCTCTGGTTTGATACATTTCCTTGTTAATCCTTGTTGTTTTGCTCATAAATCCACATAAATCCATTTCAAATCATAAAACCAGACCTATCTTCAGATTCCAGAGGCCATTAGAGGTTAATGCAGATGTTTTTTGTCACCTTATTTATCTCTCATACCAACTAACACCTTTAATCGTTTCCCTGTGACTGTAACATCGAGCTTCTTGCTCCACCATCATCTGACCTCCACCTTCCATTTCCATCTAAACGTCACCCTCTGGGCCTTTGGTTGGAGCTTTTATCTGCGCACATCTTCACACCCGGAGCGTGGTCGTTAACTGAAGCAGTGTTAATAACACCTTGTTCTACCTGCTGAACTATACGGCACCATTCAGTATTTATCACCCCCCGACTCCGTCTTCATTACGAAGAAGCTCCATCGTTAATATTCTGGACAACAGCTCTTTGTCTCCGGCTCGTCACAGAAGGCCAGTTAGAGAAGAGCCGTGGAGCTCGGAGCTCAGAGACGAGGGACTTGTTAACCGCCAGTCAATATGTATTAGTCCGTGGTTCTGTCTTTATTACTGCGTTTGCCCTTTGCAACTATTCCCAACACCTTCTCCTGTGTAAGCTGGAGCCATATGTTAATGAGAGAGGAAGAGAGATGCTGCCAGGGTTCAAGGTTCAATTCCCTGAGTAGTTTAATGATTGAGGAAGACTGCCAGAGGTGGTCTCATTAGAACCACTCCGTAAACCTATAGATTAATGCTGTGTAAAGATGCTCCTGTTAAAAGCTTCAGCTGTTAACGTGGCCTCGTTTAAAGCATGTAAACCAGTACATGTACCTTTACATGCCAGGATGGTTGGTTTCTGCTGACATTAGCAGTGGTGTAAAATGCATCAAAAGTAAAAAACAATATAAAAATACAAGTTAACAAATTAAAAGTTGAATAAAGAGAAAGCAAAGTGTTGATGGAGAACAGACGTTGGTCTTATTAATGTCTGATAAGGATTATCAGATGACGATGTATCGTAGCAGATATACACAGTGTGACTTTACCTTACTAAAGTCAGTGACGATAGATTAAACCCACCCTGCTATGCTAATCAGCCTGTTCGTTAAGAGAAATGATGAATGAATCAGCACAGATTTCTATCAGTGTGCTGTGATCTTTGCCTCTTGAACCCTCAGAGAAGTTACAGTACTTTCAAAGACATTGGTTTTTTCCTCATTGAGGTGCAGATTTATGCAGCGAATCGTTTCCAGAATCTAATCAGATCATCTGTTCTGTGGAGGGAGAAGTTCCTGTAGTCTGGTGTTCTGGAGTCGCAGCGAGTTTCACACAGACCGAGAGACATCAGGAACACCGGTCTGTTTTGAAGTGAGAGTCTCGGCTTCGTTTTTCTGCTCATCTGTTTTATTTGTTTGTCTCAGCAGTGTGAGCGTGTTCGACACTGCAGCTGCCATCGGTTCCTCTGATCCTGATGGTATGACAGCAAACACTGCTGTCACCCACAGACAGATACACATATCAGGTTTCAGGTTGTAGGAAAAAATAGACACTTTTCCTGTCTGACTCAACCTTCAGCTGACATTTCTGGATCATACTGGAACAATGTACAGACACAAGAGATGGTGGTTATAAAACCGACTGTAGAGGGTCATATTCAAGGCTGTAGTCAGGATCTTAGAGGTGCTGAAAACAAACCTGCTCATGGGGGTCATTTTACCTGCTGACCCATGATGCTTTTAAACCAACAAAAAACAGAACAAGGACTGAGTATCAGTATCACTGATATCACCCTACACAGGTGAATATAAACTGTCATCTAAATATATCAGTGCATCAGTGTTAAATAAAAATAGAAGCTGAAGGTAGAAAAGTTTCCTGATTTAAAGGTTTATTCTGCAGGATTTCTGTGTGTGGAGCCTTCAGCCAATCACAGCACAGGGAGTGAGGGCAAGACTCAACTAAAAATGTAGAGACCAGGTCACGTCGCTGTCTCTGTCTCTCGCTTTCTGTCGGTGTTGCAGATTTGTAAGGACAGGTCTGTGTGTCTGTTTGACCAAGGGTGGGGCTTAACGTAGGCTTCATCCATTCAGAATTCAGCAGTGGGGCTCAGTGATATTGATATATATCAGGATACAAATCAAATCACTGTTTCTGTTGAGCTTAAAGGTTCCTCTTTCCTCCTCAGTGAGATGTGTAGATTCATGTTGTTGTGGTAAGACATGAAGCTGGAGAAAATTAATATGGTCTGTTGTTGTTGTTTTAGGGGAACCAGCAGCACCTGGTCTGGGACTGTAAAGTCTTGCATTGTGCTCTAAAGGACGGCTCTGCTTCAGATGCTAAAAGATCAGTGGCATCACCTGTCTTTGTGGGAACATGCTTTCCACATAGTTTTCTTCTCTCCACTCTACTGAATTCCTCGGGCTCTTCTTTTCAGCAGTCTCCACTTCTGTTGAACCTCGGGTTGTGTCTGTTGGGGCGTCTTCTTCATTAACGCGGTTGCTCCAGTTTTCGTTGACATTTTCTGCTGTCATTTTCTCTTTTATCTTGCTCCCACTCAACCTTAACCTGACGTGGCTCTAACTCTGCTCCAGCCATGTGATTGTTTCACCACGGAGCTGTTCTCATTACCATTGGCTTTTTGTGTTGTCTGTGAAAACATGGATGGAATGAGTTCTATTGACGTCGTATCGACCATGTCTTATATCGAGGGCCAACTTGATTGGTTTGTTAACAAACAGCAACCGACGAATCCTGCATGTTAAACCCTTAAATCGGAAAATATGTTTACAGACTCAGTTGTGTTGAGAACAGACTTCAGAGTCTTCACCTCATTGTGTGTCTGTGAGATTTCACTTCCTGTTTTGATGTAATGTGATTGAAAGCCTTCACACAGTGTTTAGTGACCTGAACACCTGACCGTGAGGCCACTGTCACAGCTGCACCTCCACTACAGAGAGTTTGGATGTTGAGACATCAGAGCTGATGTTAACCAGCCAGACGCTTTGCATCAGGCAGCAGTCGAGCCAATGAACTGCTGCTGCGAGCCAGAAACCGCTGAAGCTCCTCAGCCTTTGATCAATGGCTGGCTTCAGTATCTGGTGAAGTGATCGTTAGCGTCAGTGCAGAACATAAAGGGCATTGACGACGCTGATTTCAAAAAGCTGCATTTAAACTGAGGAGGCTCAGGGGTCTTTGTGTTTTATTCATTATATTCCTGAGAATATCTGAGAGGTTATTTGACCATAAAAATTTATGGTCCAGAATTCTTATTGTAGTTTACTGATTGGTTCAGGGGTATGTCTAATAGTCAAATAGTCTGTGGAAAATCCAAACTGACTACAGCCTCCTCAAAACGTCCAACCTGTGCAGCCGCCTTTTACACATTTCACTCCCGTGATAAAAAGAAACAAACACAGCACAACAGAAACTTGTGAAGGAAATTTATTTTAGAGTCAGGAGGTTAAAGATGAGCTGGGTTTGTTGTGTCTCAGACGCCTGCAGCAGCGACTGCATCCTCTCCAACACTGAAAACACAGACAGACTGAATTACAGCCGATGATAAAGTATCTGAACAGTTAAAGGAAATTAGAGAGAATAAATCACGGTGCTGTGGCAACTCACCGGAGTGTCTGGATCCTCGGGCAGGTGTTCTGCAGCTAGACGAGGTCGGACAGGTGGCTGGGATCAGGTCGGGCTCATCAGACACGATGTCAGGGAAAACCGAGGCTGCAGCAGAGCTTCACCTCTAAAGCTAACAATTGCTGGGTTGTTTAGCTTCCTGCCACCTGTTATAGGCGTGGTAACAAGTCACCTCTGCTCTCTGTTCAGGGAGTTTCACTTTACTCATTAACTCATTTCTCTCCTGAACACAACATGAAACAAACCAGCACCTACACACAGACCTACACCATTATTACCAGCCCCTGTAACTAAAGTCCAATCAGTCCAATCAGACTAGCCTGATTTATTTCAGCCACAGGTGTGTCACAGTTTGTCCAAAATCTTCTTGAACCTCAGAGAAACAAAAAAAACTTCAGCCTGAGTCTGACTCATTCATTCACACCTGAATCTCTGTTACAGCTCTGAGCTGATGTTTAACCTCCTCAAATGTTAAACTAGAACCCTGGACTATAGAATCTTGACCCAAACCCTCTGGTCCTGTCAGACTGCTAAGACACAGTCTAAATTTCAGTCAGACTCCAGATTTCCAGAGCAAAGTTGTTTGTCTGAGCAGACTATTGTCGTGCAGTAATTGCCCGTCTCTGCTTTAAAAGCTGCTGAAAATTTGTTGCTATAGCAAAGAGCTCAGACCATTTTCTAAAGGTATATTATGTGAAAACCCACAGGGGACTTTCCATAAATATTCCTTTGGCCAGCTGTGACCTTGCTCAGACAGAGCAGTCACCCAGTACTGTGAAGGTTTAATGATGGGAAGGCTTCACATTTCACTTCCCTTTAAATCTACAGTTAACAAACAGGATTCATTCAGTCAGATAAATGAATTTCCACTGAGACTCATCGTGTATGAAATCAGTTTATAATAAGTTAAAATGCTGCAGGTTCTTCTGACTCCGTCAGAGAAACTACCGCTGTCAACATATTTTACTGTTGGTCAGCAGCTGAGACATCAGTTAATAACTAACTCAGGACAAAAAAGGACAAAATTTTACTTTTCTCACCAAGTCAGAGTCTGTCAGACGTCAGAGATCATCTGTTGGACAGAGAGGAAGTGAACTACCTTCTGAACTTCACATACTCCCTCCCTTGTAGGTTTTGTTAAAATTTATTAGCAAAAACTGAAGTTTTTATGATGCAGAATGTCCCATTTTAGTATAATGTTGGATTAGTTTGGTCTAGAATAAAACATCTTTTGATTATTTTTTTTATTATTAATTGGACTCTGCAAAGTAAATACAAACTACAGCTGTCAGTTAAAAGCAGTGGGGTAAAAATGTAGTGGAGTATAAGTATAAAGGAGCAGAAAATTTAAATACTCAAGTATAGTACAAGTACCTCAAAACTGTATTTAAGAGTAAATGAACTTTGCCACGTTCCACCACTGGTTCCACTTTCTCTACAACAGCAGAGCCTTATCATCCACATGTGCCTGGATTAACAGGAGCTCAGAGAAACAGGACGAGTGTTTCGTCAGACGTTGGTGTTGGTAAATGTTACTTATAATCAGAGTCGTCTTATAATCAGGCTGCTCGTCAGGTACGCTCCAGAGACGCTCGTTTACAAATTAATCAGTGAAGTGTCCTGAACAGACAAGTGGATTGAAAGAGACATTGGAGACGTTTTTCCTTTGACTCTGTTGTAACTACTGTAGAGTGTCGGACTCCTGAAGGACAGAGAAGAACTCCTTTAACCTTCCTCATGATAGTGAAAATCCAAAGTATTGGACAAACTGGATTTTGATGATTTTTGCGTCGGAGGGAGCCAGCTGAGGTGGTTCAGGTATATGATCAGGATCTGGGCACATCCAACCGGGAGGAGACCCAGACTCTCTGCAGGGATTATAGACCTCATCTGACCTGGGAATGCCTCAGGACCCTCCAGGAGGTCTGGAATACTCTGCTCAGCTGTTGCCACCACAACCCAACCCCGGATAAGCAGAAGAAAATAGATGGACAGATGATGTGATGATAGAACCAGAGGAAAAGTTCAGAGATCATCAAAGTCAGTAGGCTTCATCCTCTGGAGACCATGAACAATTGTTGAGATGTTTTAGTCGAGACCAAAATGTTGGATCAACCAACGAGAGAGTGTTCACCACCTTCTGCAGAGAGTTCACCGATTGGTTGAGATCCATCAGAGATCCTTCAAGAGCTCGGCTTCATCCAGAGATGTTGAGATGAAGACGAAGGTCTAAGAAGCATCATGAGTTTATTTTCTGAGTAGATCTTCCCAGTGGGGTGGTATTTCAGAGCAGACTCTCCTCCCCCCATCCCCCCCCTCCCCCTCTCCTGTTGTCGAGTTGGTTCAGGATTTGGTGTAAAACCCAGAGAAGAGCTGTCTGACCGGACTCCATCTGTGAGCGACTGCTGACATTTACCAAGTCACATCACAGACTGTAACATGAAGAATAAACCAGCTGGTTCAGGATGAACTCACTTTACGAATGAAGACTGCAGGTTTGTTCTGAGAGGCTAAAACACATTGAACCTGGTTTAAGAAGCTAAAAGAAGTAAAAACACCTCTAATGATGTGAACATTTCCAGCTGTAAATCTGCTCCCACAGTAACTGAACAGAGGTGTGTTTACAGCCTCAGCAGAGACTAAGCTTGTGCAGATTGTAGATGAATAATCTGTCGGTGTTTGTGCAGATGTGGTGACACTGACATGATGAGACAAGACTTTACTGATGATCAGGCGGCATGTCTGACAGGGCAGATGGAGAGGTGATGGATGGAGTGGGAGGACAGGAAAACGGAGGAAAGAGGAGAATGATTCAGTAGCGGAGGGAGGTAACTGGAGAGGGCTGGAGTGAAAGGATCGAGAGAGAGACCTGACAGGAGCAGAGGAGAACAGAAAGAGTGAGATTGAAAGTGATTGAGAGGGGAGGACACAGAGGAGAGGAGGAGGGAAAAGAACTTTAAAGATGAATCTAATAAAAGGAGGAAAAGCAAGGTGGAGAGAGGAGGAGGGGCAGGAGATGAATAGAGACAGGAAGCTGAGAAGATGGAGGGGAGGAGGAGGGGAGGCCGGAGATAGGGGACAGGAGGAGATGAGATGGACTGAGGAGGTGGTGAGAAGAATAAATGAGAAGGTGAAGAATTAAATCGGTTTCCACTAGTCAGGGATCGACAGAGAAGCAGGAAATAAATGACTAACTTACGATGGCGAGGCTGTTTATGTCATTCGTTGTTTATGTATCGATCGTGTTGATTCTGTGATGTTAATTTATCCTGTGATG
>BRZM01001415.1:42500-60000 GCA_033238685.1 Lates japonicus
TAAATGACACTGTTAAAGATTGCAATGAGAATGATTTCATGTTTTTAGGAGGTGATTTTAACTGTACAGAGTCATCTCTGCTGGACAGAAATCATCCAGAGCCCCACCCTGCTTCTTCTAGCAGGATCACACAGATTATACAAACACACCAGCTGTCTGATGTATGGAGGGTTTTTAACAGTAATCATAGACAATACACCTGGAGTCATTCAAAAGAGAATTTTTTATCACTAGCTCGGCTGGATCGCCTCGCACCTATTGTTTTACACATCATTTAAGTATTTTTAAGAGGTGTCACATTCAGCCTGTGGGTTTTAGCGATCACTCTTTGGTCTCCTGCTCTGTTTTCATTAAAAATATTCGTTTAAAGAGCGCCTATTGGCATTTTAACACCGCTCTTTTAGACAACCAGGCTTTTAGAACTGCTTTTAAGTATTTCTGGGAGAGCCATAGAGAGAGCAGGCCTGCCTTCCCCAGCACTCAGCAGTGGTGGGATTTTGGCAAAATACAGATCCAGCAACTATGTCAGCAGTTCACTCGTAATGTTACGGGAGAGGTAACCCGATCTTTGAAAAATCTGGAGCTTGAGGCGGAAGAACTGCAGTCCATAGCAGAGTCCTCTGGAAATCGAGGGCATTTAGACTCCCTCAAACACAAAAAGGCAGCCATAGCCAACCTGCTAGGTGTGTCAGCACAAGGGGCTCTGGTCAGGTCCAGGTTTTTAAATGTAGCTCAGATGGACGCCCCATCTCAATTCTTCTTTGGGCTGGAGCAGAAAAATGGACAAAGGAAGATCATTCACTGTTTACGCACGGACAGTGGCTCTGAGGTCTCAGACTCATCTGAGATCAGAAAGTTTGCTGTCGGTTTCTATAGAAACCTCTTTAAGAGTGAATGGACAGATAATCCAGATGTGCACAGCAGCTTCCTTGCAGGTCTCCCTCAGGTAAACTCGAAGGCAAACTCAGAGCTGGGGGCAGATTTAACGCTGCAGGAGCTGCATAATGCAATGATGAGTTTGCAAAGTGGCAAAGCACCAGGTATAGACGGTCTTCCTGTTGACTTCTATAAGTCTTTTTGGTCCATCTTAGGAGGTGATCTGCTCGAGGTGGTGTTGGACAGTTTTCAGAGAGGACAGCTCCCTCTGAGCTGCAGGAGGGCCGTCATCACCCTGCTACCCAAGAAGGGAGACCTGCAGCTGATTAAGAACTGGAGGCCAGTGTCGTTGTTGTGCACGGATTATAAAATCCTTTCCAAAGCTCTGGCCCTCAGATTGAAAGAGGTGATGGCATCCATCATCCACCCTGACCAGACCTATTGTGTTCCTAACAGGCTCATAAGTGACAATGTCACTTTAATTCGTGATGTTCTGGCTGTTTCCAGTGATTTGGCTTTTGATACTGGTCTGATTTCAATAGACCAGGAAAAGGCGTTTGACCGAGTTGAACACCAGTACCTTTGGCAGACTTTAGCCGGGTTTGGTTTCAACCCTGGGTTCATTGCCAAGATCAGGGCTCTCTATAGTGACGTTGCGAGTGTGCTGAAAATCAATGGCGGGTTGAGTGCACCATTTAGCTTTGGTAGAGGGGTGAGGCAGGGCTGCTCTCTCTCTGGCATGTTGTACTCTATAGCCATCGAGCCTCTGCTGCACCTTTTAAGGCAGAGACTGACAGGTGTGACCTTCCCCAGTTGTCCGATGTCTTTTAAAATGTCTGCCTATGCCGATGATCTTGTTGTACTTGTAAATACACAGAAGGATATTGATGTTTTAATTGACACTGTTAATTTATTTGGTTTTATATCTTCTGCCAAGGTCAACTGGGGAAAAAGCGAGGCTGTGATGGTGGGAGAGAGGCTGGGGGGTCAGCTCACCCTGCCTGCTGAGCTCACCTGGAAAAGAGGTGGGCTGAGGTACTTGGGGGTCTTCCTGGGGGATGAGACCAGCACAAAGAAAAACTGGGACAATGTTATTGAAACAGAAAGGACGACTAAAACAAATGGTGGAGGTGGCTCCTTTCCCCAAAATGCTTGGGCACAGAGGCAGGGTCCTGATTGCCAAACCTGGTTTCGTCCTCCTTGTGGCACACAGGTTGGCTTGCTTGGATCCTCCAGCCTCTCCTCTCAGGTACAAAGGCTTTAGCTGATTTTTATTTGGGACAGATGCATTGGTGCCACAGAGTGTCCTCTTCCTTCCAAAGGAGGAGGGGGGTATGGTCTGGCACATTTAGCAAGCAGGTGTTGCTTATTCACAGTTTATCCAGAGATTGTTGTATGGACCAGAGGATATCAGGTGGAGAGTTCTAGCCTGCTGCATCCCGAAACGTTTTAACAGCCTGGGTATGGATTTAATTGTTTTTTAATGGACAGCACCTATTTTAAATACTATCTCTTCCCAGTTTTTATAGAAGTGTTTAATGTTTGGAACCTGGTCAAAAGGGAGGAGAAAAGCAGGCAGTTTCTCTGCACTGAGCAAGTTTATGAGCCTGTCTTCCACGAACAATCCTGGATTGTCCAGGCGGGACAGGCCCTTTCTGGCTTCGACTCCAGGCTGCAGGGTCACTACTCTGGGTCAGGTGGTGAGCTGGTTGGCCCTCAGCTGCAGGACTCTGCTGGTCTGGCCTTGAAGCTGGGCTTTAGGTCCAGGAGAGTCACTCAAACTACTTCGTGATCATTGGAGAAAGAGGCTGAGGGACATGAGCTCCTGATGTTGGATGCTCTCCTCAGGTGAAGCCACGGTGAACAGACAGACTATTTCCCCAATCCAGCTGAGTCTAGACCCAAGGGACTGTGCAGGTCTTCTCCCCTGACCACTGCTGCCCTCAGGCCTCTGCAGGAGGCCCCAGGAAAGACCTTTATCACTTGATGGTAAAAACATTGAACAGGAACAAGTTGAGTGGGCGCGTTGACACTCCCTGGAGGAGTCACTTGGACCTGGGGGGGTCGGGACTGGCCTGGAGGTCTCTGTATAAACCTCCACTGACAAAAAGACATGGGGACCTACAGTGGAGGGTTCTCCATGGAGCTGTAGCTGTGAACTCTTTTATTTCTGTGGTGAATCCGGAGGTGGAGGACAGATGCCCTTTTTGCACGGAGAGGGAGACGGTGTTTCATTGTTTCACTGGGTGTCACCGATTGTCTGCACTGTTTCTGTTCCTGCAGAGTGCGTTTGCAGCTTTTACTGAGGTTTTTACAAAAGAGGTTTTTATCTGTGGTTTTAAATACACTCGCCAGAAGAGGGAGAAGAGTCAGCTCCTGAATTTTATGGTGGGTCAGGCCAAAATGGCAATATATGTGAGTCGTAAGAGGAGGGTGGAGGCGGGAGAGACCGTCTCTCCGGTTCTGGTGTGTGTAGAGCTGATCAGGGCCAGGATCAGGCTAGATTTCAGTTTTTATAAGGCATCAGGAAACTTAAGCTCTTTTAGGAACATGTGGTGCTACCAAAATGTCTTGTGTGAGGTGAAGGATGATGGTCTGTTGTTTGGGAATGTGCTGAGGATGTGATATGTTTTGTGCATATGTATTTGTGTATGTGTATGTATTTATATATATGAGTAGGTATGTATGTTGTTAAAGTTGTGTGCATTTGTGTGTATATAAGAGATGTGTTTATGTGTATGTGTTTTTTTAAAGGAAAGAAAGGAAAAACACACGAATTGAAGCTGTTTTAGTAGCGGCTAATAAAGTTGTGTTTGAAAAATCAAATCTCTCTGTCTCTCTCTCTCTGTCTCTCTCTCTCTCTCTCTGTCTCTGTCTCTGTCTCTCTCTCTCTCTGTCTCTGTCTCTGTCTCTCTCTCTGTGTCTCTGTCTCTCTCTCTTGTACTGAACAGTTACGATGACTTTTAATCCATTCATTCACTGAACAACAAAAAAACATGAATGTTGAATAAAACGTAAACATGCTGTTAGCTAGCTTGTATTTAGCATCTCTGATTCAGCAGCTAGCTGCTGTATAAACAGATGTAGATGTTCTTGCTGGTTAAACTTCAATATGACAGATCAGATATATTGATCACAGATCAGATATATTGATCAGTGTGATCCAGTCTATGGGCTCAGATGCAGTACTGTGGCTGTGTGCTCAGATTACATTAAACCTGCTTGTTTTAACCAACATGAGGCTGCAACAGGTTTTTATTCAACTACATTTAAGTTCTCTGTCACAGGCTAACCTGTGATTTATTCCTGTTCATTCCCATGGAAAGTTTCCAACTTTGGAAATTCCTGGAATTTTGCATTTCTGTTTATACTGCAGTACAAGTATGAAGTTGCATGAAAAGAAAATACTCAAGTGAAGTACAAGAACCTCATATTTATATTTGAGTAAAAGTAGTTAAATCAGTGATGGAAAACATTAGAAACGTCTCAGGGATCAGTTTCTTCATGACGTTAATTTCTTTGCAGACGATGTTTTGGTTTATCTAATCAGGAGAAACTCAAACTGTCTTTGTCGTCTTTTCTCAAAACAAAAACAAAAAAAGATCTGAGTATAAAGAGTAAATGTTGGTTCAGTGTTTCTGTGGTTCCAGTTCATTTTACAGAACAAAGTGAGTGAAAACATCAACAGGATGAGAGGAGGAAGGATGTGAAGAAACGAGTGTGACTGTCTTTGATCAACTTCCTCCTGCTTTTCACGCTCAGACTCAAACTCTGCAGGTTTTACTCACACTTTAATGTTTATCATCACAAACAGAAAAAAAGTAAAGAAACAAAAGTGACAATTTACTTCAGTCTGAATCACAGAAACGATACACGTAAATATACGCAACAAAAAAACATCCAGAAAACTATTTACATCAGAAAACATCCAGGAAAATAAATGTCCACGTTAGCATCCTCCTGCTCCTTTTAGCATCTGTTAGCAGCACTGTTCAGTGGTGGATGACATTCATCAGTCTGACAGAGATAAATCTGAACAGTTTGGCTGCGTTTTATTAAACAAAGATCATTTACGCAACAGAAACGCAGCATTGGCTCAGTCTAAGGCTCCTGTATCTTTTCCCGCTCAGGAAACAGCAACACAGTGCAAGGAAAACGGGTCATATGACCCAACACTCTCCAACAACAGCAGCTAAAAATCAAACATTCACATTTAATATACAGGCAAGTCCTGAGATAGTCCTGGAAACAGTCCTGGGAAAGTCCAAAAAAGTCCAGAGAGAGTCCTAAGTGAGCACTAGAAACAGTCCCGGGAAAGTCCTGAGAAGGTCCAGAGGATTGAAAGGGTTCTTGGGGTTCTGGAAAGACGTCATAAGATGTCAGGGGAATACATTCAAGGCCTTAAATGTTTTTGATTCCAAGTGAACAGTCTTGTGGTTTGAATTTGTTTAAGTCTGATCTCCAACCGTCAGTCTGAACTTTGATCAATGTCTCTGAACTGTCACTGAACAGACATTTCAAAGGTTTCAAGACTTTAGAGTAGCTGAAGCTAAACTGAAGGAGTGATGGGGAGTGATGAAGAAGTGATGATGAATGGTGAAGGAGTGAGGAAAGAGTAATGGGGAGTGACGAAGGAGTGATGACAGAGTGATGAGGGAGTGATGAAGGAGTGATGGGGAGTGATGACGTGCTGTATTGTTTCTTGTTGCAGCTGCTGCAGCTCAAACAGGAAGTGCTCTTCACAGGGACAGGTGCTGTGACGTGTCGCTGTCGGACATCACAGACGCCCGGGTCGAGCTCAGCGGACTCCTGCTGCTCTTGCTCAACTGACCCTTGGTGGTCGCCGGCTGCCAGCCACAGCAGCTGCAGCAGCACTGCAGCAGCTGCAGAACATCTTTGCGGAATCGCACGCCAACAAAGGCGTAGAGGAAGGGGTTGAGGCAGGCGTGCATGTACGCCAGACTCTTCAACACCTGTCCCACCATGTCGAAGCGCTTCACCTCGTCGCAGTCCGTCATGGTCATGTTGGACGCCTGCGCTGCTTCCATCACAAGCACGCCATTGTAGGGCAGCTGCGAAACAATGAACACCACCACCACCACCAGGATGACACGCATGGCCTTGTGCTTCTGGAAGTTTCGGGTTTTGAGCAGCGTGACGATGATGATGCTGTAGCAGAATGCCATGATGATGAAGGGCAGGCAGAAGCCCATGCTCACCTGCAGGGACAGCACCAGGATCTTGGTGCGGTTGCCCATGTGAGCAGGGAACACCATCCTGCAGTACTGCTGTGAGTCCACCTCCGCCGTGGTGGCGAACACGAGCTCGGGTGTGGCGAGCAGCAGCGCCAGCAGCCAGACCACCAGGCACACCAGCCGGCTGCAGCGGCGCCGCTCCATCTGTGAGTTTTGGGCCTTGGTGGTCTGCACAATGACGACGTAGCGGTCAACGCTGATGCAGGTGAGCAGCATCATGCTGCTGAACAGGTTCACCTTGTAGAGGGCGGAGTTCAGCTTGCACAGGGCGGAGCCGAAGCGCCAGCCATGCGATGCCTCAGCCGCCCACAGAGGCAGCGTGACCAGGAACAGCAGGTCAGCCACCGCCAGGTTCAGCAGGTAGACGTCTGACATGGTCTTCAGCCGCCGCCGGAAGTTCAGGTAGATCCACACCACGGCCATGTTCCCGGCTCCGCCCACCAAGGCGATGATCCAGAAGAGCGGCGGCTCGTACTGGCCCCTGAACGCCCGCACCGACGCCCGGTCACAGATCAGGCTGTCGTAGTCTTCATAGTCCTCAGTAGTGGAGAAGGGGCTGACAGAGAAGGGGTCCTGAAAGGTAGAAACAACACACCTGAACACACCTGAACACACCTGCTGCAGGTCTGCAGATGTTTTTAATGAGCCACAGTTTAGATAAAACTTCAATCAATTCATCAACTGAGAAAATAATGAAAGGATCAAATCGATCAGTAACTGATAATCAATAATCACTGGTTGTTACCTCGGTGGTGAATGCTGTAATGTTCATGATGTCATCCATGGAGGTCATGATGATGAGGTCATTCAGTGACCTGGACAAAAAACAAACAAAAAACAAACATAATGTCAAACAAACAACAGATTTCCCTCCCCTTCCTCCTCCTCCCCCCTCCTCCTCCTGCTGCCGTTGGTCTGACTCATGTCTGTCTCTGTGTTGCATCAGCCCCCCCCCCCCCCGTTGTTTTACTCACATTCTGTTGTTTTTATTGTTTTTACTTTCACTGAAGTAAAAGTATAAAAGTATTTCTACTCTGTGTTTTAGTACTTTTACTCTGCTGAGCTCAGTCGTCATTTCTTCACTGTGTGGGTTTTCAGCTGATTTTAAAATTAATCAATAAATCAACAGTTTAATAATTTGATCTATAAACTGTAACAGAACATTTCTTTTTACTCAGATACTGAACTTCATATTTTTATTGCTGAGTAAATACTTTATACTGCACTGATTTACACCTTCAGATCATTGAAACATGAATCAACCAATAAAGGAAGTTTTATTACAGATTACTCTGCAGCAGTAACAGATTACTCTGCAGCTTTAGCTGCTGTAATGTTAAACTGATGAACACATGAATGCATCAGTAATCCAGTAACATTATCCTGCAGTACTTTTACCTTTGGTACTTTCAGTGTACTCTGATACTACAAACCAGTAACTAGATAAAGTATTGATCCTGTGTGATCAGAAACAGACAGAGCTGTGATCAGATTAAATGATCTCAGTTGTTGTGTTCAGGATCGTGAGGTGAGGAGTTTCTGCAGCGTGGAAAAAAGTCAAACGTCTAAACGTGTTGATGAGACTGTCTGCGACACATTCACAAACCTCAGTTTAACTCAAAGAGAAGAAAGAGACTTACAGTCGCCGTGTCGTCGTCTCGGCTGCGTCTCGGTCTGAAGCTTTGTCGACTCTGAGTCCGTTAAACCACAGAAACACCACGAGTCAAAGCAGAAGTTAGAGACAGGGAGGAGCACGTTCAACAGCACCACCCACCACCACCCTGTCTGTAACTCTGACACAGCTCTTACTGTGAAAAGGCCTGAATGAACACAACACAGAGACGTTAAGGCCCCATGACTTTCACCTGAGTGACGAGTTTAAGATTTACCAGGTCTGGACAAATGAATGGAAACACTCGGGGACATGTTCAGAAGAGTCTCAGATTTTACTCCTGAACATTTCAGGGATAAATTAAAGGATTTATTTCTGACTGAAGGATTTTAAACCTTTCTGTTTCTCCACTCAACACCTGCTGCTAGAATGAGAAAATACTTGTACGGCTTCTAGTTTTACTACTGTATTACTGCTATCACTTTAACATGGAACCCGTGTTATGCTGTGATTCACTATATAAATAAAACTGAATTGGAAAATTGTTAAATCTTTAACAGCTGCAGTAGTAGTGAGACCTGATCTGACCTGGACCAGGTGAATCTGGAGGGTTTTGTTTCCACGGTAACAGAGGACAGTGTCTGAGTCAGGTACACCGTGTACTGAGTCTGAAACCACACACTGACAGGCTCATACACTCACAATACACACTTTATACACACAACTGTTCACACCTCCACAACCACACTGATAATTTAACTGATAAAAGGAAAAGAGTCAGATCAGAGTTTAACAGTCAAAGTCTTCACATGACAGCTCACAGCCAGGACACGGACTGACTGCTGCTCCATCCGTACTACTACTACTAGTAGTATCAGTACTAGTAGTATCAGTAGTAGCAGTAGTAGTAGTATCAGTAGTATCAGTAGTAGTAGTAGTAGTAGTATCAGTAGTAGTAGTAGTAGTAGTATCAGTAGTAGTAGTATCAGCAGTAGTAGTAGTATCAGTAGTAGTAGTAGTAGTAATATCAGTATCAGTAGCAGTAGTAGTAGTAGTAGTATGAGTGAGGTGTGTGGTCGTCGTGTCTGAACACTGCGTCCTCTTTTCTGTTTACCTGGTTTTGTTCACTTCCTGTTGAACAATGACACACACATGTTTGTATTTCTATCTTTATGAGGACCCTCATTCACATGATGCACTGCCCAGTCGTGACCCCTGACCCCTAACCTGGCCCCGTGACCCCTGACCTGACCCCTGACCTCTGAAGATCAGATGTCCTCACAGAGACTGACGTATAGTAGTTATGAGGACTCTGAATCACTCAGACTGACGTCAGCATAAACCACTGACACCAGCTCTGACCTTAAAGTCCACAGTCACACTGCCTCAGTACTGCATGATACTGCATGATACTGCGGCACTGCAGTAATGTAGTATAATGCAGTATCATGCAGTAGTAAATGCAGTAAATGTACCTACAGTTGTTAATCTGAGGTCAGTTCACTGAGCAACACACAACAGATCTACACTTTTACTGCAGACAGAGTCTGAATGCAGTATTTTCTACAGTGTACTGGGAGTACTTTTACTCTGAGCAGTATCCTGGTATTTATCATCCTGAAGATTGAAAACACTTTGTCCTTATTTCAGGTTAAAACCAGTGTGTGTGTGTGTGTGTGTGTGTGTGGTCACAGCTTGTCATGCAACACTGCGTGGTGGTGAACGCGCTGTCACGCCATGCGGCTGATTCCTGTTTCGATGACGTCTCTCTCTCTCACACATTCACACACTTCCTGTCTCAGGAAAAAACAGCCTGGTCATGTGACCTGTTTCCTCTTCACTCTGATTCTGTTGTCGAACACAAACACTGAGATGCTGGTTGCCATGGTTACCACCTCCTCCTGACAGGTGCGTCCGTTATTATCGTGGACTGTTACTGCAGGGTCCGATGTGGCCACAGGGGGGAGTCAGTATTGATCAGTATTGATCAGTGCTGTAGTAAGTGGAGCAGGGCAGCAGGGGGCAGCAGAGTCATTTTACAGGGGAAGAGATAAATAAAACTGAATAAAATTCACATTAACAGCGACAGAGGAGGAATGTCCTGAAAAATAAACTCTCCTTTCTCCTCCTCTCCTCTCCTCTCCTCCTCCCCTCCCTCCTCCTGCAGGTGGCGCTGGAGTGCGGCCCTGTTTTCGCCTGTTTCCGGTCAGACCGTAGAAGAAAAAGCAGCAGCGGAAGTAAACAGAGTTTGAGCAGTAGGTGAGTTTCAGTGGAACATCGAACCTCTTCAGGTGAAATATGATGAAATGTGTCGCGTGCTCAGGTGTCAGACTGAAGCTGTGGGTGTACTGTTAGCTCCTGTTCGGTTCATTAAACAGTTTAAACCCGAAGCTTCAACACAAACTCTCATTAGCTGCTGCTAACACCGTTAGCATCGACTCTGCTCGGTTTATAAATCCACTAAATGTCCGTTAAAGTCCGTTAAAGCTGCAGCCGTTAGTGTTCGTTAACATTAGTTCAGTCCGTTTCTATTTTAGTTTTTCAAACTTTTGATGAAAGTTAGTAATATTTAGCTGAGACTCACTGAAGCTGTTAATGAGCTGTCGAATATGAAACTGTTTCAATCAATAATATTTAGTGAGTATTTTGATGAAGTTTTATTTTGACAGGGTGCTGATATTTATGCCAATAAATTATTGATCAGATCAATCAGCTCCACATTAAAACTGTTCAGACATGTTTCTGTTTGTTGGACACCTGCTGGGGTCATAGGTCAGATCCTCCACCTGTGTCCAATCAGAGGAGAGCGAGCTGATCCTCCTGATGATGTCATGCTGATGTCGTGGTGATGTCGTCGGTGAAGCAGAGGTACCGTGACATCAGCCCTGTGACTCTGCAGGTGGTGGGCGGGGCTGTGAGCTCCAGTCTGTACTGTGGGGAGGTGGAGGGTCTGGTGGGGAGTGGGGGGCTCGCAGAGTCCTTCCTGGTGGAGCTGTATCGCTGTAAACTCTGTCAGTTCACCTGTGGCCTAAGACCTCCATCAGCAGTCACCTGCTGCTCAGGCACCGCCCCCCACCTGGGGAGCCACCAAGGGGGCGGGGCTGAGGGCGGAGAGGAGGCGGGCCTCCAGCGGGGGGTGTCACTCTATCAGCTGGATCTGAACGGAGAGTCGAAGCAAAGTGACGAGGACGAGTTCCTGCTCTACAACATGCTGGACAGCATGAGCCCGCCTACCTGTGACATCAGCACCGAGGGGGGGCTGCAGGTCGCACACACCTGCGAGGTGATGCACCTGACACACACCTGACACACACACGCTGTTTATTCAAAGAAGAAAAACTGGGCACAGCTGTCTGTGTTCAGACAGGTAACAGCGTCGCCTCTTCCTGTCCTCAGGTCAGCACTCTGTTTGAGGAGTGGAGGAAGAGGAGGAGGAGGAGTCCTCCATCTTTCCCCTGAAGGGGGGTTCAGTGGATCTGTCCTGTCCCATCGACCCCCCCGCCACCCAGGAGGAGATGGCTCAGTCCGCTCATCTCATGACTCTGGGACTGTGTCGTATCTCGGCCACCAGACATCCTCCTCCTCCCCCCGCTGCCTCCCCCCGCCCCCTCCAACACCCTCCTCCCCCTGCAGACTACCCCAGCCCATCCCGGGCCGAGGGCTCGAGGCGGAGCAGGGCGGACGGCGGGCAGACGAGAACATCTCCCTCTGGCAGACGGAGGCTGCCGTGCTTCCTGTGTCCTGCGACGCTGCCGTCCCGGCGGCTGCTGGACGTCCATGTCCGGTCGCACAGAGCCGCTGGTGGCTTCAGCTGCCTCGGCTGCAGCTGGACGGCTGAGAGCTGGGAGGAGCTGGAGCCTCACTGGAGAAGTCACTGCGGGAGGAGAAGGAAAAGGAGGAGGGGGGAGGAAGAGGAGAGGAAGAAGAAGAAGGCGGCGGTGTTGAGTTGTCCGGTCTGTCAGAGGACGTTCAGGAACGTCGCATCACGAAACGCTCACCAACAAACCCATCAACATGGTCGCTACTCAGGTCTGTACGTCCTCACCCACAGCCGTTCAGTAATCAATAATCAATAACACTAACAGTGATAACGGTCTGATTCTCCCAGACGGATGGAGGGGCCTGCCGATTGGACAAGCTGGAGGGAAGGAGGCGGAGCATACGGACAGGTAGACACCTGAAACAGTTTTATCAGGAAAAGGTTTTATTGTAAACTTTGTTTCTTTCAAAATAAATCTCCGACAGACCAAACTAATGTGATCAATAACTGAAACTGATCACAGGTGATTGAACATCAGGTCTGATCATACTAAACATTTAAAAAACGTTTGGTTTAATCAGCCAATCAGAGACCAGTGTGTGTGTGTTGGTTCCCAGTCAGAGCAGTCGACCTCTGACTGGTTCACCAAGCGTCGCAGAGAAGAAGAAGAAGAAGAAGAAGAAGAACGTCAGGAGAAAGAACAGAGAAGAAGAGAAGGAGCAGACGTCTTCAGAGACCAGAGACCAGACCGGGTTCTGCTGCTCGCTGTGTCACAGGTGACTACATTACCCACAATCCCTAACCCCTCTGGTTAGCAGGTGTCTCAGCGGAGGACTGATGAGGGCAGGTAAACCTCAAACCCCAGGTAAACGCTCAGTGTCTGATTTTCTGTTGCTCCAGGTGTCAGCCAGGACAGAGTCAGCCTCTGATAGGTCAATTCAGCTGTGATGTATTTACTCTACAGGAAGTTCTCTTCTAAACTGACTCTGAGGCGTCACCTGGGCGTCCACGGAGGAGAGAAACCGTTCACCTGTCCTCACTGCTCCTACAGCAGCAGACTGAAGGCCTCACTGCTGCAACACCTGAGGACTCACACAGGTAAAACACACACACCTGAGGACTCACACAGGTAAAACACACCTGAGGACTCACACAGATAACACACACCTGCGGACAGGTAACTCACCTGAGGTTGTGTGTCAGATGACTGTGTGTGCTGTGTGTTGACAGGTGAGAAACCGTACAGGTGTGCTGAGTGTCCGTATGCCTCCATAGATCGCAGCTCTCTGCTCAGACACTGCAGAACTCACAGTCAGGAGAAACCGTACAGGTGTCAGCACTGTGACTACAGCAGGTAACACACCTGACACACACACCTCCTCATATCAACAGCTGTGGTTGCCGTGGTGACTGTCGTCAGGGTGGTTGCCATAGTAATAGGAGGTGTTTCTCTGTCAGTATCCAGAAGAAGAGTTTGGACCTTCACGCTCGCCGTCACCACACTGGTGAGGCGTTTCCATGCCGACAGTGCGAGTACTCGAGTCCGGACCGTCAGCTGCTGCTCAGACACGTCCGCCGACACCACACCCCCTCCCAGCACGCAGCTCTGTGATGTCACAACCTACCGAACGCTCTGATTGGACTGTTTAAGTAGAGTGAGTGATGATATCGCCACCCAGGCTGTGATGTCACAGCCTGCAAAATGTTTATTATTTGTTTGAAATAAATCCTGAGACCGCATCAGGAATCTGGTCTGTTCTGGATCATCCCTCAGATCCTGGATCAGATTGGGATCTGGGGAGTTTGGAGTCCAGGTCAACACCTTGGACTCTTTGTCGTGTTCCTCGAGATATTTCTGAGCAGTGTTTGTGGTGTGGTGGGAGCTCTGTCGTGCTTGGGGGGGGGGTGTCAGTCTGGTCCTGCTGAACTCCAGAAAGTGGATTAGAGCAGACCCCCAACAATCCTGTTCAAGCTGATCAACCTCATTACACTGAATTGAGGGGGGTCGGGGTCGAGGTATGTAGGTTGACCAATCAGCTGCCAGCTTCAGTTTCATTCAAGGAGCAGTCACTCACTCCTGATCGTTTTAAATCATCAAAGTCCTTTAAAATCTCTTTAAATCATCTTTTTAATGTCCCTGAAAAAACCCTTAAACAGCTCTTATTGTGAAAAGGCCTGAATGAACACATGAAGACGAGTGTTAGTTTTACAGGTCTGGACAAATGGAAACATTAAATCAGAGCAGCAGATTGTAACAGGAAGTTATGTCAGGAGTCAGAATCAATGACGACAGCTGATTGATCCTGTGATGGATTATTGGGATTATGATCAGAAACTGTGATGACGACTGAAAAGCTGCTTTTTAACTTTTCAGTCCTCACGAGAGAGAGAGGAAGAGGAGAGAGAGAGAGGGAAGAGGAGAGAGAGAGGAAGAGGAGAGAGAGAGAGAGAGGGAAGAGGAGAGAGAGAGAGAAAGAGGAGAGAGAGAGAGGGAAGAGGAGAGAGAGAGGAGAGAGAGAGAGAGGAGAGAGAGAGGAGAGAGAGGAAGAGAGAGAGAGAAAGAGGAGAGAGAGAGAGAGGGAAGAGGAGAGAGAGGAGAGAGAGAGAGAGGAAGAGAGAGAGAGAGAGAGAGGAGAGAGAGATGGAAGAGGAGAGAGAGAGAGAGGAAGAGAGGAAGAGGAGAGAGAGATGAAGAGGAGAGAGAGAGAGGAGAGAGAGGGAGAGATGGAAGAGGAGAGAGAGAGGAGAGAGAGAGAGGAAGAGGAGAGAGAGAGAGGGAAGAGAGGAGAGCGGAGAGAGGGAGAGAGAGAGATGAAGAGGAGAGAGAGAGAGAGATGGAAGAGGAGAGAGAGAGGAGAGAGAGAGAGGGAAGAGGAGAGAGAGAGAGAGAGAGAGAGAGAGATGGAAGAGGAGAGAGAGAGAGGGGAAGAGGAGAGAGAGAGAGAAAGAGGAGAGAGAGAGGAAGAGGAGAGAGAGAGAGAGAGAGAGGAGAGAGAGAGAGAGAGAGGAGAGAGAGAGATGGAAGAGGAGAGAGAGAGAGAGAGAGAGAGGGAAGAGGAGAGAGAGAGAGGGGAGGGAGAGAGATGGAAGAGGAGAGAGAGGAGAGAGAGAAGGAAGAGGGGAGAGAGAGAGGAGAGAGAGAGAGGAAGAGGACAGAGAGAGGAGGAAGGAGAGAGAGGAGAGAGACAGTGGAAGAGGAGAGAGAGAGAAAGAGGAGAGAGAGAGAGAGAGGGAAGAGGAGAGAGAGAGAGAGAGAGGAGAGAGAGAGAGAGAGAGGAGAGAGAGGAGATGGGAGGAGAGAGAGAGAGGAGAGAGGAGAGAGAGATGGAAGAGGAGAGAGAGAGGGAGAGAGAGAGAGAGAGAGGAGAGAGAGAGATGGAAGAGGAGAGAGGAGAGAGGAAGAGGAGAGAGAGAGGGAAGAGGAGGAGAGAGAGAGGAGAGAGAGAGGGAAGAGGAGAGAGAGAGAGAGGAGAGAGAGGGGAGAGAGAGAGAGAGAGAGGAGGAGGAGAGAGAGAGAGAGGGAAGAGAGAGAAGAGGAGAGAGGAGGAGAAGAGAGAGGGAGAGAGAGAGAAGAGGAGAGAGGAAGAGGAGAGAGAGAGAGGGAGAGAGAGATGGAAGAGGAGAGAGAGAGGGAGAGAGAAGAGGAGAGAGAGAGAGAGAGGGAGAGAGAGAGAGGGAGAGAGAGATGGAAGAGGAGAGGAGAGAGAGGAAGAGAGAGAGAGGGAGAGAGAGAGAGATGGAAGAGGAGAGAGAGAGAGAGGAGAGAGAGATGGAAGAGGAGAGAGGGAGAGAGAGAGATGAAGAGAGAGAGAGGAGGGAGAGAGAGATGGAAGAGGAGAGAGAGAGAGGGAGAGAGAGATGAAGAGGAGAGAGAGAGAGAGAGAGAGATGGAAGAGGAGAGAGAGAGGAGAGAGAGAGATGGGAGGAGAGAGAGAGAGAGGAGAGAGAGAGGGAGAGAGAGATGGAAGGAGAGAGAGAGAGGAAGAGGAGAGAGCAGAGAGAGAGGGAGAGAGAGAAGAGGAGAGAGAGAGAGAGGGAGAGAGAGAGATGGAAGAGGAGAGAGAGAGAGGGAAGAGGAGAGCGAGAGAGAGAGAGAGAGAGAGATGGAAGAGGAGAGAGAGAGAGAGGGAGAGAGAGTGATGGAAGAGGAGAGAGAGAGAGAGAGGAGAGAGAGGGAGAGAGAGATGGAAGAGGAGAGAGAGAGAGAGAGAGATGGAGAGGAGAGAGAGAGGAGAGAGAGAAGAGGAGAGGGAGAGAGAGAGGAAGAGAGAGAGAGAGAGAGAGAGGAGAGAGAGATGGAAGAGGAGAGAGAGAGAAGAGGGAGAGAGAGGGAGAGAGAGATGGAAGAGGAGAGAGAGAGAGAGGAGAGGAGAGAGAGAGAGATTTTGATTTTTAAAACACTTTTATTTGTTCAACAATGAAACCCAAAAAAGTCAAAACAAAGGAACAACTTTCATCCACAATATAAATTAAACCATGTTCAACTCAGAATGTAATAAAAACCAGCTCATTTCTCTCTACAGAACACAAAACTTTTGGAGGCACCACATGTCCTCAAAGTTCCATATTATTTGTCAAAGAAAGAAGTTGAAATCAATTTTCAGTCTGCCTTTCAACATATTAACAAACATTAGCTGTACACATCAACATCCAAGAGCTGCTTTTTCTTCCTTACAATATAAATTGCCATTTTTGCTTGACCCAACAGAAAATTAAGAAGTTGACATTTCATTTTTCTTCCTGTTGTATCTGTAACCTAGAATAAACATATTTTGGAGAAAACTCCCTAACAAAGCAAACATCTTAGAGTCAATAACTGGAAACAGAGGCTAGACTACACTGTAAAAACAATGGAAGACTGTTTTCTCGTGTGCAAAGGACAGGTATCTGAAACATTAGGATTGGATCGCGAGAACAAAAGCATTAACAGCCACAGCACATGAAGAACCTCCACTGTAAATCAGCAGCCTTCTTTGTTAACTGTGGTTTGTGCGAGACGGGTCTCAGGAACACCGGCCTCTCAAGGAGCCAGAACAGAGAGTCACAAGTCTGTAGTCTTTCTTTTTCAAACAGTCCTCACACTTAAATAGTCCTTTATAGAAGGTGGGGGAAATTGTCCAGTTTAAACCAATGCAATCCATTGCAAACAGTGAATCAGCCAGACCCAGACCACCACACCTCCTCAGTACGGCATGAGCTACAGGTCTCCAGGTCAGATCTGCAGGTCCAGTGAAAAGTCTTTGAATGTCTGGAACCTGAAAGCAGCCCCTCTGCTCGCCAGTGAACAAGTCCATGCCCCTTCCTCCTTGGGCAGAAAAGGATGCTTAAGGGACCCAACAAAACAAACAACAGTCAATTATATCATCGCATAAGCAGACAGTTTATAACGGGCGATGGCACCCCTCGGAAGAGACACACCAGACAAAATGGGACCCTTAGTTTGTGTAAAAAGGCTCTAAGGCCAGAGAATATATATACATGCCAGACAGAGACAGCCCTGTTCGATTCCCTCTGCACCTTAAAAGGAGCACTCAAACCACTGTTAATCTTTAGTACACTCTCAATATCACTGTACAAGACCCTGATCTTGGTTATAAACCAGAGAGCTGAACCCAAAAGCCTGCAGCTGCCTGCTGCCAGTATTGAAATTAACTCGATCAAAAGCCTTTCTTGATCTAGAAAACCAGACCAAGCTCACAGCCCAATGAACCGGAGAGGTTCAAATATCCAGAATCAGAAAATATTGTCAGGATATCAACCTGCCGGGTACACTGTATGTCTGGTCTACCTGGAAGGACCTGCTCCATCACTTCCTTAGTCTCAGAGCCAACACTTTGGACAGGAGTTTAGTCAGTACAGGCAGAGACACAGGACTGCTCTAATCTCCTGTAGGTCACCTTTTCTTTGGGAGGAGAGCAGGACAGCCCCTCCGCAGCTCACAGAGGCAATCAGCTTCTGTGCTCAGACTGTCCCTCAGAACCAGTAATAATAGATCTT